>JZKD02S1648504.1:693844-738818 GCA_000966675.3 Picea glauca | reverse complement strand
CAACACCATACATTAACCACCTAAGCTAGACCCAATTGAGGATAAATTGATTTTTATGTGTTCTCATCATTTTAAAACTCCTAAGAATTAGAGAACCAAAAGGGTTGGTGATCCAAGATGGTGGAATCTCCCAAGCCATGGAAGGGCCTCTTTATATCACAATTGAAAAAATATATTGTTTCTTAGAGAACATGGTTCAATCTATCATTTTCATATTCTGCTCAAAATCTTTGCAAATATTAAGTAAACCCTACCCCCATAAAGTGATGGTGTAAAAGATTGTTAGTTTAGTACAAACCCAATCTGCATTACATGACATGCTATTAATTTTTATGGGGATATAATTGTTATTGGGGACATTCCTTCCTTGTCTTTCAAGATCTCCACCATATTGAATTCACCACAAACAAGCCTAGGAGCCTCTTGTATCTCATTAAATATCCACTTGCAAAAGGTTGTCCTTTCCTTTATATCATTAGATGCATAAACGTTATCTACCCCAACAAGACAACCATCCAAGTTATAAATTAAGATCTAAAGTTCCTATGTATGGGATATCCCCACCTTATAACCACATAAGCTAGTTGAAGAGAGATCAAAGTTACAACACCTCCCTTGCTTTCATCATGACTAAAATAATAGAAAATATCATTTAGTTAATTTTCCAAGGTCGTTCTTAATACGAATCCTATAACTTTAACTTCTTATAGATACAAAATATTGAATGCATTATGCAAGGTCCAAATATGCTTTGAATTTTATACTAGGGTTAGACAGTCCCCAAACATTACATGAGGAAACTTTCATTGAGAAATAGTTGGGTTTTGTATCATCTACTCCTTATTATCTCCAAACCCATAAAAACCTATATAGTGATTTTAATTTTCAATATGTTTCATGATCACATATTAGTGGTCTAGGGTGACAACTTCAAGCATCTTTAAAAGACCATCATCTGACTTTTTAACCAAGCAGGTTGAGAAAGGAGGCGAAGATTAAGACTTGTATCCATTACTTTACACACAAAAAACATTAGGGTAGGAAGAGTCGATTTTTTTTGAAACATGTGCAAGAGGTTTAATGCAACATCTTGTTGTAGGGGCTTTGTTAATATGAGCCTTTGCCATTTTTCTTGTTATTCTAGTTATACTTGCGAGATACTTTCACCCATCCATTGTCATCTCAATTATTTTCCTAAGAATCAATTTGATCTCAATTAACCTAAGCAATAGGGCCTATCTAGAATTTGGGTTAAGCCAGTAGTAAGTGGCCATATATTTTTAGATCTAGACTATGGTAGTAGTGGAAACATATATTTGGAAGGTTAATGTACCTAAAGTGTTGTGTCAACATCTTATCTCCAACTCAAATGAAGATAAATTCCTTGAATTCTTTATGTAAGTTGGCTTAAAGGAAAATCCTCTTCTAGGGCATAGGATTGAAAAAGTGTGCAAGCTCATGGCACATAAAATTGTCAACCAATTTATAAATGTCCTAAAGAAAAAAAATAAAATTCCATGGGAAGGACTAGAAACTCTACCCACAATAGATAGGAAAGTTGGACCATTTTGTCGGCCAAGAAAACACTACCAGGTATTATTTTGTACCAAGGACCATGGATATCGATTTTATGGATATGCGCCATTTTGAAAGATTAAAACTAGAGGAAACCTTTGGTCAATCCTTTGGTGTGGAGACATCTCCACCATGAGGTTATAAAACCTCCTTAACCCAATTCATAATGACATACTCAAGCGAGACTCAACCCATAAGATATGATATCCAAGTAGGGTTTGTTCCTTAAATTCCACACACATAATATCATATTCAAATATGGAGATATCTATAGGAATTTCCTTTGTATTGGAGTTTCCTTGTGGTATGATTTGGGAAAAAAATTCTTTCGCACTTTGGGTGATATTGTTGTTATTGCTTGAACTAAGGTTTGTGTTGCCCGTTCTTACAATAATCGTATGAACATATTTGTTATCGAGTAGGGGTGAAATTTTAAAGCTCATTAAGGAAATTCTACCAAATTTGGTGCCTCAGCAAGGCTAACTCATGCTCACTCTGTGGACAATATTGGAAGTAGATACACAACTAAAATGCACACACAACAAACTCGAACCCTAGTAGCGCTGCATCAACCCACATGGCAAGAAGTTTTTTGAATCATAGTTTTATTTTGTTCAAAATAAGTTTTTTAATCATAGTTTTATTTTGTCCGCAAGAAGTTTTTCTGTTGTTAATGACCTTTCTTGAATGAAATAACAAGGATATTGTGGCATAGATCATTTATGCCACTCTTGCTAGAAATGTTGTAATAGATCATTTATGCAACTCTTGCTAGAAATGTTGTAATGTTAGTTATGTCGAAGGTCTTCTTTTAAGGGAGAGGTTTTCTGCCAATTTTGTCATTTGTCCAAGACCTATTGCAGTTCGTTGGGAGACCTATCTCAAATAGCCACATGTCACATGTCAGATCTCACACACTTCCAACCAGTTGCGACACCAAACATGTCTATCATTTCACTTTTGCATACACTAACGACATGGATGGAGGGAAACCTTGCCAATGAAGAAGAAGAATAAATTATTTTAACGTTCATGAGACTACCAATAGCCTATGGGACAGCCCGCCTCACACATTGATTTCTGCATTTCAGCCTTTTTCCTGTTCAACTTGATGATGAACTCCCCCAATTTCTCCACTGTCCCCTCGCTGCTGAATACATTATTCCAAGAGCTCTCTGTCAAAATACTTACATAGTTGTCCCTAGTGTCTTTGAAAGCTTCACACTCTAAAATGAAATGGAGGTGCAAAACATACACACCATTTCTTCCCAAGCTTCATTTGGTCTTTTCCAACCCCCGGTTTCACAACAGAGTTGATGGGAATTGGTTCTTAGTTGGACAATAAACATTTTGACTCTCTAATATATATTGACCCCTATATATACTTTTTGATAATAATTATACTCTTCAACCTTTGAACATAAGAGACACAGCTCTCTGAATTCCGGGTGTGGTGATAGATTGCTCATTATTAGCGCTAACTGGCACGTCAGGTCTGAACGACCGTGGGGCTTTATCCTTCCTTTCTCAACTGTAAACTCTCAATATTTCACCCAAATTCTCATACTGTATCGTTATCACTACACGTAGTTGTTTACAATAGCACTTCCGTTACTCTATTTCAATAGAGCGGGCTACAAAGTGAGATTAGAGAACATCAAGGTTGGAAACAAGCTTCTCCCCATCCCCATGTTTGTGTTCCTTCCAGACCACACGGGCGTCGGGCAAACCATGATCGACTCAAGAACTCAGTGCACATTCCTGGTGGGGGAGGCGTATAGTGAGCTCACGCAGGAGTTTGGGCGGTAGAACCGTGGGCTCCTAATGAACCCCACGGGATGGAATTGTGTTCCAAGGAGCTATGGATCTCTGCTACCAGCACACAAGTATTGAGCCCATGACGCTGATGTTTGGCTACCAGCAATATGCGCCATTTTCACAAATATTGAGTCCATGACGCTGATGTTTGGCAATTTACTGCTTCACATTTGGGATTTCAGATTTGGTGTCCGTGGAGGCCAACATTATGGGCAATCACTACTAGCATAATCTGTGGATAGAATATGATCTCCAGAACTCTCACATTGGCGTTGCAAGGGTTCGCTGCAAATCCATTGATTGTAATATTCATATGGTATGATCGGATGAAATTATTTTGAATATAATATTGTTTTTTATTTTGTAAATATAAATAGTTTGAGTGGGTTTAATAGTTAAGAATATGTATTTTCTTCTAAAAAAAAATTATAAGTTCAAATCCAGAAAAATAAATTAATCTCTAACAAAAATGACAAAATAAATATATATTTTTAAAATGATAAAATAAATATATAATTTCTGAACCATGAATGAATTTAATAATGAATAAGCATTTTAAAATTGAAAAAATTAATTTATTAGCTTACATTTAAGTTAACTAATATTAAATAACATGTTAACGTTTAAGTTTTAAATAATATTAAAAAAAATATTTATTAAATTTATTAATTTTTTTGAAATTAATTATGAATACATCATTTATATTTATATATAGAAAAGAAATACATGAAATTATAATAAAAATTTCACATGGTTTGGTAAGTGGTTTATCTTCACAATCTATCTATCTATCGATCTATCTATATATAATTTAATAATAAATAAAATTAAAAATAATATACTTGTGAAATTCTTTTGAAAAATTAAATTTACTTTACATTATTTTTGTTCTAAAAAAATAATAATCTATGCAAAGTTTCAATTTGGATTTAACTTTATTTAAAAATTAGTTATACAATCGTCAATAAATTAAATTAATATTTAATTTTTAAAAAACTAAAAAAATTTAATTATATATATAAAGAAATTAATATTTTTTATTTTACATCTTTGTTTTCATATGCTTATTCTTATGTAAAATATATTAAATAAGAGTCTATCTTATTAAGGGAAAGCCATAAAACGAGGAAAAAACATTAAAAATAACATGTCCCTTATGTAACCACCATATGCCAAACCGCTGGCTATCATTTCTCACTTCTTTGCAAGGTCTTGCAGACCATTATTTCCCTCATCCACCTCTCCTCTTACCATTTGCGGGCTAAACAGACTCAAGCCTTGGTTTGCAACAACTTGTTTGCATAACCATGGTTGAGCTCGCAGTCCTACCTTATACGTGCAACGGCTACTATTTCACTTGTCCGCTCTTTTTTTTCATTTAGAAGCCTTCAATCTTAAAATTTATGTACTAAGGTTTTAAGTTTCAAGAGGGTTTAAAAATGAAGAAATTCAACTCTTTCAGAGAGTGCATCATGGTTGGAGGGGTCGAGGTGGGTCCAAAGATGAGCACTAGAATGAGCATCATGAATGGAAAAATGAAGGGGCTTTTACAAGTACATACACAGGCTGGAAATATCGTGGAGGAAGCTACTTCTCATAACTTCCAAGAGCCCAAATGAGCTACCAATCTGATGATATTTGGTATGCTCAACAACGAGAATCTCAACGACTAGGACATCATTAGGGGAATTAAGAAGAGGATCACAGTGAAACAACCCATGGTTCAATACTTGGATCTCATTCTCCTCAAGAATTATGCCATGAAATACGATAAGGTGTTCTATGAGGTGGCTTCTAAAAGAGTTTTGGGAAAGAAGGAAAAAATTATTGACAATCCTCACACTATTACCAGTAATTGAAACAAGATTTTGTAATTGATTCAGGCATGGGGAGAGTCTAGTGAAGATACTTGACTGTGGAATAAATGGTTTGTTGAAATATCAAAAGTATGTGTGTATGTAATACCATTAGAACCTGTAACACACCCATGATGGGCAAAGGAAAGTAACAGGTAGAAAAAATTTCGTCCTCCTTATAGGAACAAATCCTCTTTCTCTCTACGTGTTATTGGATAAATCGGTGAATGCGGACATAAACTGATCTCCCTAGATCCACCTGGATCTAGAACAAAACAAGACAGGACATGATGCTTTCCCTAGGTTGCTATCATTGAATTTACCATCAAAGAAGGAATGGATGACATACCTTTAGATATCGCTTCCTTATATCTCTGTTGTCCCTGCTTCGCTCCGGTGCTCTTGTGAGATCAGATCTGCGATGACACAAACCAACCAAAGTGAAAGAAACAATTATAGATTCAATGAAAACCTAAACATGTGATCAAGGAGTCATGTAATAAAATGCTAATGATTTTATGGGAAAGAAACATGTCACTGTATCATATTAAGTAAAAGTGGAAGATACAACCAAATTGCCTTGATGTCACAAGTTCCCTTTCGGTGGTATCTTGTTCCAACACACACATACACTTGCTTTGAATTTGCATGAAGATGGTCCACAAAGCTTGATGAACAAATGGAGGCCTCAAGTATCAATTGTATCAGGATTCTTCACACAGTCTTCAACTTATTCTTTCAACAATTCTTTGCTCAATCTTGTTTGACCTTGCTTAACCTTTTCCATGAGAAATCCATTATTATATAGGAGAAGGTGAAGTGGTTACTAGGATGAAGATGATCCCACCAAATCAGAGAAACCAGTAAGATCACAACCATATGGATGCCACCTCACATTCTAGAAGATTCTCCTTCTAGAAACTTCGTGAAACTTCTTCCTTTTCTTAGCTTCAAATGTTGTCGCACCTTGCCTATATGGCAGCCTGCAGAAACCCCACGAGCCAGGAATAGGGCAGCCTATGGAAATCAAGGATTTCCACACTGTATACCATTGTTAACCTGCAACATCATTCTAAAAATATGCCTTGTAGGGGAAGAACCTAGGCACTTTTCTCAGGCAAATGATCATTTTGAGAGCCTGCTCACATGCTTGTGAAGTCATCATCAGGGTGACCAAAATAATGTGTAACAGAATGCTCCCCAAGTATGAGGCTGAAACTCGTGACAACTGAAATTCTTTGTAAAATGCGTGTGTGTGTCGGGAACAAAAAGCTCATCAATCAGGAACCTACAAACAATCAAGCATCTGCATAAAATTATACCATTTCTAAGGTAGGCATTCCCATGCTCATACTATAAGTAATGTAAATCATAAATGTAAGTCATGGCCACCAATTATACACTGTGGATCCATGTCACCAAGATTCTACATAGCCACCAAAAATTCATTGTGGATCTATGTATCAAAAGTTTAAATTCAGACACAGCCATGAGACATACAAAGTGGATCTGTGTTTCAATACAAATCATAAATACTCCATCGCAACCTGGACCAAAATGATGAGATCCAGGGTATTCAATATCGTCGTCCATAAGTACGAATCTAACCATGCGATTACAAGTGCTGAAGTCGAACATGGTACAAACCACTTGATTACCGGTCATTGATGAAAACCATTAACAAGCACGAGGGAAATCACCATTGATGCCAATGACTCCCAAGGTACCTTAGTACAATCCAACGAATGTGAATACATGAGTTGAAGTCAAACACTCGATGAAATCTCTCGATCAGGGACCAATGATGTGAATCCACTATCGAAAGTGAAGAAACCTGCCATTGAGGCATGCAGGGTCTAAGGTACTAAATGATTTCTAAGTCTTGTTCCTGGATGATGAGTTGAAGTCGACAGGAAAAGACTCGTCACAGGAGGGCCTTGATGTATCCCCCATCAGTGACACAAAATAAGTAACAGATTTAGCGTAGATCAATGTATGAAAATGATTTGAAACTAACATAGGGAAGGCCGACATGGTAGGAATTGACAATTGCAAATGGTCGACTCGATAGAGGTCTTGTTTGGACTTATCTTGAACATATGACTGACACGACAATGGTCTTGGTAGAATTGACTCAAAGACGACCCACGATATGGACTTGTAGAGGGTCAGACGAGAGACAAATGGATTTCCCAACCCGGATTCAAATGATGAAGGGGGGTGTCATGTTCAAGAGCGAATAGTATTGCCACTAACATAGGTACAAATACACATTTCTTTCCCAAATTCCCCCCCACCATTTCTGGTGAGTACCTCTTTATTTTTACGCAAGCTTGAGGAGGATAACATATGCTTGTTGATGTAAGCTCATCCTTCGCACAAGTCCCTAAGAGTATGTTTAACGAACCCTAAGAAGGAGTGGTTCGGTTCCATGTGGGTCTTTCGATGTTTGTTTAACAAGTCCAAAGATAGAAAACTCGAAGGTTTTTCATGTTTATAGAGTCTGAAAAACACAATAAAGAGAACTCTCTCAGTTCCTTTTTCGTAAAATAATTCGATGAGACTGAAAAAGTGATAAACTATCTCCCATCAAATGTTTTCTTCAAATACTTTTACGAGCGTGAAAAGAATAAGGTCGCTCGACAATCTTTTTGTTTTTACGGAGTGTGAAAACAACTTAAAGGATACTTCACGGGTTCCGCTCTTCGTGTTTCCATGATGAGTACGAAAAGACGACAAAAGTATACTCGGTTACGTTCTCATCGATTTTCGAGCACGAGAACGAACAAAGACTAGGCTCGAGGTTTTTCTGAAAAACCCTAAAAAGGAATATGTAACAAACATAAAAGTGAATAAAAGAAACATCCATATGGCATTGTTCAGGACTGTAGTCTTTCCACCTGCAAAAAAATAAAAGACTCATGGGACCATTAGACCTTTAGATTATGATAAAATGCATTAAAATAATATAAAATATTATTTAGAAAAACAAAAAGTTAAATAAATAGGGGTAAAACTTCTTATTTCTATTTCATTTGCATTTCATTCCAAACTTGTCTAGAAACCCTATTTTTACCTCATATTTCAGCTTTCGATTGCGAGAAGCACATGCTACCATTCAACAAACAATCTTTGTCAACACGGTAAGCTCGTCATCCTCTTCTTTTTCAATGGATTAAAAATCATTTATTTTGGTTAAATGGTACTTTTTGGATGAGGTTTTGGGCCGGTAGGCTTGCGCTGGGGCCGCTGCAGGTGACCAGTATCGAGACTTGTGAAAATCAAGGATTTTCGCAGGTGCCCTATGGCTTACCTGTGGAAACCCCGCACTGTACGCAAAGTTTGTCTGCGACGGCTGAAAAACCAAAAAATTACCCACGCGTTTGCCCAAAAAACAATTTTCAATGCAACGTTTGAAGATGCTAATCCCTTTTTCTCATCTCCATGCAGGTTTTTAATTGCCAAAATGTTGGAGTAGAGAGAACGGTAACACGAGGATGATGACTTCGAGGCCTTGAATGATTTAGGGACCGTGAATTCCCTACGACAGTGCAGATTATTAAAAAATTCAAAATCCATGGCATGAGAGCCCAGCTGAGGTTACTAGAATACTTGGTCCGCATGTGGGATGTATACCAATAGGTGTTTCATGTGGGTGTCCATGTTATTTCCTTGGACATCGAAGATATTTACTTTTTGATGGGATTATCCCATCGTGGAGCACATGTGACCTTAACAAGAGGTCAAGGTGGTGGTTTGCCGATGAACGAATACATTCGTCGGTACTGTGAACCTGAGGCCGAAAGACGCAAAGGTAAGGTGGCTATTGGAGGTGTTCAGGATTTGACTCTCCGGACCATTTTGTTTACCATTGCATGGATGGCAGGAAGTGCATATCCATACATGGCCCTCTAAAGTTATTTCCAGTATGTTGTGGAATGCACAGAACCTCGTGTGTTTAACTAGTGCGATGGTCTTCTTCGTAGTATGAAGACACAGTTAACCAAGAGAAAGAATGGGGACCTGAAGCAATTTTGGTATGGGTCCATTTTGGTATCTTTCTTCCTAGAAAGAGTCCTTCATTTACGCCTATAGGTAGAGTGGGGTATACCAGCACCACGGGATTTGAGGATGAAACGGTGGTGCAATCTCATGGCTCGGCATGTAGCGGGCCCCATTGTGAAACACAATGATGCATTCTTTGATTGGTTGAGGCCTCAAATATTGATGATAGACGATTATGCCTATGTCGTCTTGGACTTTTGAGGCGACCCTGATTTGGTTTTACCTGAGGGTTTTCAGTGGGGGGACCTAGGTAAGAATTTTTTTTTGTTTTTATGATGTTTTTGCGAATTTTTTAGAATATAAGATGTTTTTTATGCTCTCTATCCAATGACTAATCAAAAATTTTGATCATGCAGATGTAGGGCCACACCGGCCTCTAGAATCATCCCCTACTCAGAGGCGAGGGGAATCAACTGTAGTAGCAGGATGGGACACTGACAATTATGCAGCGGTCGAGCAGAATTTGGAAGGTTTGATGACAAACATCCCAGATATCTCGATCAGTGAGATTCTAAGGTGTTATCAGCACCACACCGTGGGCGTGTCTGGTTCACTCATTCGACTACTCCGTAGGGTAGCACGGGCAGTAGTATGCTACCGTGAGCAGCATCCATGATGCTATTTGTAGAGGCCAGGGGCTTCAGATTTTGATATTTTGGTCTTTGGACGGAAAAACACTTTTTGTAAAAAACATTTTCATCGTTATATATATATATATATATATATACATGAGGCTTTTACCAGCTCACTTTGCTTTATATACAACATGTGATGTGTGATTGGATTTATAAATATCTCAAATGTCTGTCTAACACATAATTGGCTAATGCATCAGTTAACATATTTAGACATCTAGGAATGTGTTGATACTCAATATAATCAAAGTGACGTTCCAAGAGACGAATTCGTAAGTATACACGTAACAAAGTAGGACTTCAGATAGTATAGATGTTACTTAATTGTAGCACTACTAGCTTTGAATCAAATCATACAACCAGTCGTCTAATCCCAAGTGAAATAACATCGGTCAACAATTCGATGACTGCACTATATTCTGTGATATTATTGGTTGCAGGACCGAGGAAAACACCTTGTAGACTGATAAGTTCGTTCGTGGGTGCATAGATTGCCCAAGCAACAGAAGCTAGGTTCTGAGTACTACGACTAGCACCATATGCGAAGCCAATGTAGGGTAGAGAAGACGTCGACATCTGGAAACCAAGCACAATGCAAGGTAAGCAGTTTGGGGGTCGAAACCAAATAACAAAAAGCACACAAAAGTAGCACAAAAAAGTATGATACAGTAAAAATACAAGCACTCATGCAAAGATAGTCTAATCATAATAGTTCTTCAAGTAAATCCCATTTCTAGGTTCACTCAAAGGAATGCCATCATAATCTACTAACTCGTAAGCTTCATTCTCCAACACTCATTTGATGATATAAGGGCTGCGACACATAGCCTCAAATTTTCCGGCCCCTAGTAAATCACGATCCTGTTCATAGAGGAGAACTAGATCACATTTGGAGAAAACACACAATTTGACATGCTTGTCATATTGGGATTTCATGCGCTTCTTCTGGGTTTCAATAACCAAGGTGGCATTACGACGGGTCTCATCTAACTGCGTAAGATACAATAGACGTTCTTCCTCGACATAAGTGTTTGGGAGAAGTTTGACGACTAACTTCAACAATGGTATCTCACATTCAATTGACAAAACAACTTCGATACCATACACTAGCTGAAAAGGTGTAAATCCCGTGGAAGACTTCACAAATGTCCGATAGGCCCACAATGTTGAAAACAACATTGTGTGCCAACTTGTCTTATGGATTCCTATTATCCATCAAATCATGGTGATAAGAACTTAGTTTATCACCTCAACTTGGCCATTGGCCTGTGGATAGTAGGGGGTTGAGTTTTCATGTCGAAGACCCAACTTGTCGGTAAGCTCAGACATAATAAAGTTTCGAAAATGGCTACCGTGATCAGTAACGATAGCTTGCGGGATTCTGAATCGAGTGATTATATGATTGAATATGAATAGGGTTGTTGTTTTTCCGGTATTGTCAAATGTAGGCATCACCTTGGCCCATTTGGTGAAATAATCCACGGCTACGATAATGTATCCATGCCCCCCGGCTGAGTGAGGGTTACAGGTCATGAAATCAATGCCCCATTTTGTGAAAGGTCCAATGGAAACTACAGGGTGTAAAGGTGCAGGATGCGATCTTATTTTGTTGTTGTATGTTTGGCAAGCGTGGAATTTTTGGACAGCAATAATACAGTCTTTGAATAAAGAAGGCCAAAAATACCCTGGCCGTAAGATCTTTTGGGCAGTAGCATACCCAAACATGTGACCACCACATGCTCCAGAGTGGTAGTCATTCAAAACTTTCTCAGCCTCATCATAGGTGAGACAACATTGAAAAATGTAGTCAACCCTGCGGCGATAAAGAGTGTCAATGAGGATAATGTACTGATGGGGTTGGTAACGTATACAATGACGGTCAACACTAGACAAATCGGGACGGAAAGTCTGAGTCTGGAGATAAATAATGATATCTATGTACCAAAGGTCATCGGAACTGATCAGAAAAAGGGATTCGTTAGGCAAAGAATCCTCTGCTACATTTTTTGTCTCAGTGTAGGAAAGGTCACATATTAGTTCGACAAACACCAAGGACTTCTTGGACTTAGCACGTTCGAACTCTAAGTCAAACTCCAGGAGAATCACTATCCATTTGGAGTATTTTCCCCCTAGCATTTGGCGTGTAAGAATGTGTTGCATAGGGTTGCAATCGAAAATTACAATGGTCTTGTGTAATAGGATATAGTGACAGAAACGTTGGATAGCCTGAACACCTGCCAAGGCCAGTTTTTCAACATGTAAGTATTTGGCTTTGGTAGTCATGAGACTCTGACTCAAATAAAAAATGGTATGTTTGTCGTGGAAATCGTCTTCTTGGACTAGAACCATAGCAATGGTAGAGTCCGAAGCAGCGAGATAAAGGAAATAATATCGACTATAATCGGGCGAGAAAAGTAGTGGGGTACGAGTTAAAATTAGTTTCAAAGCTTTGAAGTCTTTGTTGGAAATGGTTTCCCATACAAACTCATAACCTTTCTTCAGCAGTCGAGTAAATCCGAGTGTTAACTCAACGTAGTTTGGGATAAAATGACGTAAAAAAATTTCCTTCTCTTGCAAAATTTGCAGCTGGCGGAGTGAGGAAGGAGGAGGGAGATTGAGAATCACCTCGACCTTCAAAGGATCTACCCTGATCCCCTGACGTGACACAATAAAGCCCAGAAGTCATCCGGACTCCACACAGAAGACACATTTGTGTGGGTTTAAGTGTATACGATAGAACCAACAACAAAGGAAAATGGCTCGGAGGTGTGCCAGATGGTCACTACGATGCATGGAATGCGCCGATAGGTCATCTAGATATGGTTGTACAATGTGCTTAATATCATGAAAAGCGTAAGACATGTCACGTTAAAAAGTCGCACCGACGTTCTTTAAACCGAAGGGTAGTTTCTGGTAGGCAAAGGTGCCCCAAGGACAAATGAAAGCAGTTTTGTGTTGATCCGTGGGTAAGATATTGATTTGATTATATACAAAGAAACCATCCATTAAAGAGAATATTTCACTTCTGGCGCAATCGTCGACGATTTGGTCAACAAAGGGGGCAGGAAAGTTGTCCTTAGGACAAGCTTTGTTGATATCCATATAATCAACACAGACACAGATCGTACCTTATTTCTTGTCAACCAGAACTATATTGGATACCCAATCAGTCAAAGACACAGGATAAATAAAGCCAACTTTAAGAAGTTTTTTGACCTCAAGCTTGATAGCAGCTGCCTTACGAGGATGGACCAGGCGAAGTCTCTGCCTGACAGGTTTAGCACCCAGGTAAGTCTTAATTTCATGTATAATGATATCAGGGTCAATACCTGACATCTCTTCATAGCTCCATGTGAAGATGTCACGAAAATATTGAAAAAGGGACTTATATGTGACAACCTCGTCAGTGGAACATGAAGCTCCGACGTGAACATTTTCGATAACGCCAAGTTTAATAGATATGTTGAGGGGGATGGTGGTTGGAATGTTACTCAAGTTCCCTTCATATAACACATCATGTGTGGACTCGGGAACAAAAAAAATGACAACAACGGTCGACGGAGTCGAGATCCGTTGGTAACTCTCTAGGGTGTATTGTGCTAGGAAGATGATGGAATGATGATGCCCATTGTCCCATGGGGTGTCTTCCATTGACATAACCGACATGATCATCTCATATGTAGGAAAAATAATGTGGAACGGGTCAGGAGATGAATCACTAAGAGAGGGAGTAGAAGGGTTTGTCGATTGAATGGCTTGATAGGTGGACTCAACCAAACTTAATGGCATTTTGTCACCATAGAGAAGATAATCACCAGGTTCAGAAGACACAGAGGTTTCATGAATGGAGGTGGAAATCATGTTGATCGAGGCAACCAAAGGAGGTGGATTATCGAGAGGTGGGATGGGGAAAGTACCCATCAGAATTGAGTCTTTTAAAAGACCCACACCAACATTCTCATACCCAGGGGGTGTCTTGGAAATGAAGGGTACGTTGCTAGTACGAGTATCGGAGTTAAAAAATTCCAGTTGATCTACTGTAACAACCTTTCCCTGGTGTGGAAAATGTACTACACAGAAAAGAGTAGATACAACTGCATGCAAGGAATCAATCCAGCTACGACCAAGTAGGAGGTTGTAATCAAGAGGTGCATCAAAGACCTCAAGTTCAACATTGATCGAATTTCCTTCTAATGTAATAGGTAACGAGGGAAGTACACCGTAGGGTTTAAAAACAGATCCATTGAAGGCTTTGAGTGTGTTGTGTGATTCAATTAAGGGAGGAGAGCCAATGGCTTTCCAACAGGCAACAAAAATTACGCATGTTGAGGCACCCTCGTCAATAATTGTTCTACAAATGTTCTTGTCTGCGACAACAACTTGTATTTGAAATGTGAGTTGAGCGAGTAACCTTGGAATGTGATCTTCCAGGTCAAAAATTATTAAATTCGTATTTGTAGGGTCAATTCCACCAATAGCCTTTAACAATGCCTTCCGTTGAGTGGGACAACTTTGAAGGACTTCGAGAGCCGACATCGTGGAGGGTGCTTGCGCTAGATCCTCTACAATACTGTAGTTATGAGCATCATGTGCATGAGGATTGAAGGCAGACTTTCGAACCATACCCTTGGGAGGAGGGCGAAGGATTGTATCAGGGTTCGATCGTTCGCGATAAAGAGGACCGTTGGTAGGTGGATTCGAAGGAGGGAGCAGAACCAACGAAGGTGGGGTATCATCAACTTTCTCCTTTGAGGAAGAGTAATCTTTGGCTCGAGTGGTAAGTGTGATGTCATTCTTCTTAGAATCACCCATACACATAAGGACATAGGAGGTAGTGGAGGAAGAAGGTTGATCATGGATGACCAATTGAGCATATTGTTGAGAAGGGAAGAGCTGAGACAACACGGTAGGTGTAGGAGGTTTTGTCGTCCCTTGAAGGAACTTTGTGACCTCGACACGTCTTGGACAATCCTTCGTGTAGTGATCATCACCACAGATAAGGCAATGATAGCGAGGTTTGCGTTTTTCCTTATCATCAGCAGGTTGTGACTTGGTCTTGTCAGATTGTGGGTTGTTATTTTTATCCTCCATATTCCTACCCTTCCCTTTTTTATATTTATTCTTACCGGTAGGAGTCGATTGAACAACGTTCACTTCTGAAGTTTTACCGGTGGGAGGAGTGGGAGTCAGAGCAGTTTGAACATTAGAAGCATGGGATTTGGGATTGGTGTGAGAAGCCTGCAGAGATTGAGGTTGAGCATGGAAAGTACCTATCACACCATCAACAACATGAGAAGTTGTTAGGGTTGTTGAGGTGGTCATGGTATAAGGACGAGGTGCATCAGGGAGCAAATCGTAAAGAGTACCCTTTTGTGAATAAACAAGATTGAGGTATTGGGCGCGACTAATCGCTTGTTCCTCTGTGACAACTCCACCCATGAAAATTTCACGAGAGATGTCATTCACGAAGGATTTCGTGAACCATTCTGCCAATAATTGATTGGGAAGATCGATTTTGATTAAACATTGTCTTAGTCTCCACTCATGAATGTGATCAGAGATGTGAGAGGATTTATTTTGCTTGAAAGAACTCAAAATCTCGGTTCCTGGTTTATAATGGATTGACAACTGGTAGTGTGTGAGGAAATCCATGGCTAGGGTATTAAAGTCAGCGAAGAACCGTCGTGGTAACTCTATATACTACTTTGCGTCTGAACCCATGAGAGTTCGTTGAAAGATACATAATCAAATGGAATCATCTATCAAAAATTTGGATGAACACCAAAGGTGTAAGGTCATTACATGATTGTTTGGATCTTCTCCTGGTTTACCATCGAACTTAGGATTGTCCGATGGTAATTTGGCTGGTATGACGGGCCAATGAGGAGAATGATGGATATGATCATTCAAAATTCTAGACAAATCGGGTAAGTCCAGAGTGGCTAAAAAGGGAAACTATCTATTCACTTGAGGATACTGGTGACTTTGGGGAGGAAGTCTCGTCGGTATACCAGTAGGACCATAAGCAATTTGCACATAAGGTGAAGGTCCCGACAGATTCGACCGGTGACGAGGAGGCATGTAGCCCATAGGGTTGGATTGGTTAGGGATGTTCCCTTGAAAAGGGACATTGGACTGAAATTTCAGAGCCCAAGTGGGATTCAAAGAACCTGGATATGGCTGACCGTAGTTAGGGGGTACAAAAAATCTAGCTTGAGAAGACTGCCCCCCAGAGGGTTGCACATTTCCTTGAACATGAAGGTTCAAAAGTTTAGCTAACAAGTTCAATGTGTTCGGTCCAGATTGTGAATTATAAGCTCCAACCTGAGATTTTCCTCCAAATGGAGGTGGTGCCCCAACTCGAGTTTGACCCCCAAATTGAGATTTCCCCCCAGCATAAGATTGCCCTCTAGCGGGAATCTAATAACCAGAAGTGAGTAGATTATGTGTTCTCCCAATTGGATTGGAGCCACTAGGGACATATCCACCATGAAGAGGTGGATAAGACCCTCCAGAGAGGACCTGGGAAGGTGTGGGAACATAACTAGCAGAGGTGTTATGTCCAAGTGGAACTCCAGATGGAACTTGGGTATGGATAGCAGCATAAGGGTTCAAAGCATGATACCAAAGAGGGAGTGAAGGGGTAGGTCTAGAGGAATGTGGTATACCAATGGGATCACGGTTAACCATTGTATTTTCGGTGGGAATAGTCATAGCATGAGGGACCATTGTAGAGTGGGCCATCTGCAGAGGAATGGTTGAACTAGGACCAACTGACTGGGCATCTGAACCAATGAAGAGATAGGCAGTCGTACTGGAAAAATGATCTAGGGGTATCAAGAGGGTAGCAGACGTTTCAGGCAATTCAGGGATGGAAGGTATATTCGCTCCTGCCCCTGAACCATAAAGGTCTCGCACTGTGCGAGGTGGGCTTCTAACTATGTCAGTGGTCCAAAAGGGATCATCATCTCCAAGGCCTGAATGGGGTCTGGTTAGCATTCCAGAAGTATCAACAACAAGTTCCCGACTGAATTCATTCGGAGAAAACGTCTTTTGTATCTAGGAGGGATGCAGAAAGGGTCCATAGAATCAAAAATAACTTGGAAACTTTCCAAAGAGGCAGAACCTTCCTCTTGTGCAGTGATAGTGTCCTGGACCTCACTCTGTTGAGGAGATCCCTCCGACAAATGAGGGGGTAGAGGAGTATAATCTTCCATATTCTCTGGGGGAATTCCGTGTACCCTATGTGAATGGTGTGGAGGGTCTATGTTGGCGGAACCAAAAATTCTACGGAAAAAATATATGGCCAACTACGAAAACAAACACCACTCACTAATAAAATCTAGAGTTCAGACCAGGAAAACAAACCTTCTCATTCCAAAGCCACTAGTTGGTGATGAAATCCAACGTCATGAAATCAAGACAAGAAGGGGCTGGGCTAAGGTGGAAAAGTTATGTTGACGACCTTCTTAACGGACTTACACCCTGGCGCAAGCTCCCGCACATAATCATGGGTATACTCTCCAAGGAGCCTGAGTGAGTCAGGCCAACATCGATTCTAGGTACCGTGAAGACTTTCTCCTTCACAGTCACCTTGTGTAAGACCCTAAGAAGACAGGCCACTAAAGTTACCAAAAACAACAATGATGCCTGGGGAAACAGTCGACAATCCAATCCACATGCAAGGGCAGGGTATCGAGCCCGAAATCAACTTGAGAGGCTTCCACTCATCATTGTGGGTATACCTTCAAGCGACCCACATAATATGTGCAATCTCTACACTGAGATCAACAAAGCAGGGTGTGTAACTCTGCCAATCTCAATGCGACCTCAAGTTTGACCCTTGTGTGAGAAGGGCTTCCCAGGACAAAATGTTGCAAATGGATTTGAACACTCCCTATCAAAAGATGCTATTATGTGTTTTGTGCTTTGGAGAGTGTGTCTCACAGCCTATTCCAAAGCTCTATCCTAGCTAATGTCGGTGTAAAAGATCCCTAGAAAATAAAAGTTACTAATTGAGTTTTAGATTTCACAATGTGTTTTAGAGGCTATTGTTACTCAAGAGGTAGACGAGAATGAAACCAATGTTGTGTAAGACCTTGACCCAATAATATGCAAGTAGAAATGAATGATGCAAATTTCCGTTCAATGAATTCTGTCTACAGCAGGGAGAAGGTATTTTTTTGGAATAACGAGAACTACGAAGTACAATTCCTTTTCTTTGAATGAAATACCAAACAATCATGAATAATGTAATTTCCCTATTTGTTCTCTTTCAATTTTTGAATGCCAATATTTTCTGTATGAATGATTACATAAAAGAATGAAAGACTTTAACTTTCCATTCGAAAACCAAAACATGGATGGGATTAATAGAGGACAAGTAATCATAGAAAATAAAACGTTCAACAAGTGCCCAAATCAATATTTCAATGAAGATAAAAATATACGATGACAAGAAAGTGTTTCTTCAAATGAAAATGAAAAAATGACTTCCCAATCATCAAGCAATCCAAAACATGTAAGCAATCCAAAACTTCAAATCCAATCAAAGACTTTTAATCAGACAAGCACTCAGATACAAGTTCAAAGATTATATCCTTGTCGATAAAAGTCAAAAACGAAAAACTGGAAAAAGACTAAAAGATAGGTGTTTGATCTCTGAAACCAATCAACAACAAGTTAAACATTTAGAAAATAGTCATATGTTGGCATTAAAAGTCCATCCCAGTTGATTAAGGCAAAAACTGGGCATCAACAGAGGCTAAGAACCAACTCAAAAAATTTCACAGATGCCACCGTAGGCTGATAGCATATCACAGTGTAGAAATCAAGAGTTTCCGCAGGCCAGAAACAGATAGGGTGCGGAAATCCCGCACTGAAGAAAACAACCACGGTGAGGAAATTGAAGGTTTCCATAGGATATGTATAGGGTACAGTGCGGAAGTGTTTGTAAATCAAGAAATTTTGAGAAGAGGGTAAAGGATCTGAGTGAACTTCCAAATCCAGAGAGTTTGAATGGATCTCCCAAAGACTCAGAGACTGAATTCAAGTAAAAAGAGTAGTTTTAAAGTCAAATGGCCAACAAAAAACAAAAAATCAAGTCGTCTCCCCAGTGGAGTCACCAATTTTGTTATTGGATAAATCGGTGAATGCGGACATAAACTGATCTCCCTAGATCCACCTGGATCTAGAACAAAACAAGACAGGACATGACGCTTTCCCTAGGTTGCTATCATTGAATTTACCATCAAAGAAGGAATGGATGACATACCTTTAGATATCACTTCCTTATATCTCTGTTGTCCCTGCTTCGCTCTGGTGTTCTTGTGATATTAGATCTGCGATGACACAAACCAACCAAAGTGAAAGAAACAATTATAGATTCAATGAAAACCTAAACACGTGATAAATGAGTCATGTAATAAAATGCTAATGATTTTATGGGAAAGAAACGTGTCACTGTATCATATTAAGTAAAAGTGGAAGATACAACCAAATTTCCTTGATGTCACAATTTCCCTTTCGGTGGTCTCTTGTTCCAACACACACATACACTTGCTCCGAATTTGCATGAAGATGGTCCACAAAGCTTGATGGACAAATGGAGGCCTCAAGTATCAATTTTATCAGAATTCTTCACACAGTCTTCAGCCTATTATTTCAACAGTTCTTTGCTCAATCTTGTTTGACCTTGCTTAACTTTGCTTAACCTTTTCCATGAGAAATCCATTATTATATAGGAGAAGGTGAAGTGGTTACTAGGATGAGGATGATCCCACCAAATCAGAGAAAATAGTAAGATCACAACCATACGGACACCACCTCACATTGTATAAGATTCTCCTTCTAGAAACTTCGTGAAACTTCTTCCTTTTCTTAGATTCAAACATCGTCGCACCCTACCCATATGGTAGCCTGCAGAAACCCCGTGAGCCAGGAATAGGGCATCCTATGGAAGTAAAGGATTTCCGCACTATATACCACTGTTAACCTGCAACGTCATTTTAAAAATATGCCTTGTAGGGGAAGAACCCAGTCACTTTTCTCAGGCAAAGGATCATTTTGACAGCCTGCTCACATGCTTCTGAATTCATCATCATAGTGACCAAAATAATGTGTAACACTACAGATTCTGATTTGGAAAGTCCAGGACTCAGCTCGAGCCTCCGGTCAAGATTCTCCGAGTCTAAATCTAACGAGGTTTTGAGACCATGATAGTCTCACCTCTAAATCAGACACATGCCTTTTCGACCTCTATTGCAGGTCTTATGATACCCATGACCTTCTCCTTCGTGCTTCAGCGAAGTCTCGGAGTTGGCGTTAGCCCCTTTTCTCTTGGCCTCTCCTCATATATGACCTTGGCGATAACCACGCGATTGCGGGTGCAACCACAAGCAGTTTGGGGTCGAACTAATTTTGGGCCCGCAATCCTCCCCAAGTCTCCACGTGTCCTCCTGAAGAAACCACGGTTTGAATTGCAGCACGCCCTCGATATTTTAAACTTCGTGTAACTCCTGTCCCTGCAATGCTATAGGATCGTCGATCTCACGATATTGATGATACCATCTAAATCGATGGTTTAGATCTATGCCTCTCAAATTTATGGACCAGATCTGTCCCTCCTAGATCAACGACTGTAATCTCTTCGCAATTCCGGACTTCGGGGTTTTGAAATCTCAAACTCTGCTACTTTTGTACTTCAAAATTCCGTAGTTGACGATCTACAGACACCTGTCCTGCTCGATCAATGGTCTTGCTTCCACTTCAGGTGTTTCACCATTTAACCTAAATCAATGGTCCTCAAACCCTCTTCTCAACCGATGGTTGAGATCTCCTTTGGGTTTTGGACTTCTGATATCTCAAATCTCATACCTTTTCCCCAATGACTTTTATTTGAAGGCTACAATCCTCTGACGTATGTCCTCCTAATCTGATGATTGAGGTTTACTTTGGGTATTCACCCAGAGATCACAGATTTGCGCCACGTGTCCTTTGAATCCAATGACTATGAATCACTTCGGGACTTTACCCAGAGTTCACGCCACATCTCCCTTAGATTTTTCGGTGCAGGTTCACTTCGGGTCTTCGGGCCTTTGGGGTTTGGAAATATCAGTTCTCAAACTGGAACCCCACTACAATCTTCCCGGAGCTCTTGATCTGTTGACAAGTGTCCCGGTGCTAATCGAAGACTCACGGCTCTTCGATTCTTCGGGCTTCGGTTGTTTAAACACTTCAACCTTCACCTTCCTCTAGATGTTTTGACCTGTCGACACGTGTCCTCTTGGATCCAATGGTCCAGATTTTCTCTGGCCCTTCAGCTTTCCATGCTTCGGGAATCTCAAGTTTCAAACTTGCCTCCTCCCAGACTCATGATATCTAACGGTTCAGATCCACTCTAGTGATCCGACGTTTGAAGTTTACCCCGAATAATCTGATGACTCAAATCTGTTCCTGCGATTGGATGACTGAGATTTTGCTTTTGGTTTCTGGCTCTTTGACCGAGTGAGATTTACTTCGAACTTCCAGCTCTCTGGGCTTTGGAAATCTCAAGTCTCAAACTTGCCTCCTCTTGAACAGATTCCTCCGAAGTGCACGATCTGTCGCCACGTTTTCCTCTGAATCGGGCAGTCCAGATTCACTTCGGGTCTTCGGGGTTCATGAATTTCAAATTTTAACCGAGAACCCTCGAACATATTTCTCTAGAGTCCATGATCCATCGCCATGTGCACCTCTTGGTGATGGATGGTCCCAAACTACTTCGGGACTTCAGAACTTTGGTAAGTCCTCTTCTACTGCGTGTGCAAGGTACTAAGGTTCGTGCACCTTGTTTAGATTAGACGACTGTCGAACCTCTGCGATATGACCCAACGACCACTGTCTCTCCTCCTCCTAGGATTCTGACTTACTTCGACTTAGAATATTTTCTAAGTGCTCAAAGGATTCGACCTTTGCTCCTCCTACGGGCTCGTCTCCTGGATTTCGTTTGCGCTCCTATAAGCGCTATCTCTTCTGAGTTTGACCTATTTGAAGGTTTTCTCCATCCCACGTGCTCTTGCGTTTCAGGGATCGTTTCAAACTCAAATTGAAGGTCAATGACAATCGACGGTTCAAAGGAATCGCGAGGTCCTAACATGCAGGTTCTTTATCAAGGAGTTCAACCTCCGCAATCTGAAAAGTGCTCGCTTGATTCTAGTCTAGCCGGGATCGTTGATCCTCCAGCCCATCAAGATCAACGACTAGGGTGAATTATGGGCTGCGAACTAGCGCATCCCCTATTTTCACCTTCGCGCTCCGCAGTGATTCCCCACCCTTGATATTCGTTCATAGATTGATGATTCATATCAATTGCAAGGTTTAACTTGACCTTCATGCAACTTGACATCTCACAGCCTCGAGCTCCAAAGTTCCTAGACCTAGGTCACATGGATCTTCATAAAAATCTGGGACTATGATCCCCACTCTTAGTTGGGTTTTTGGTTAAGGAAATAAGCTCAAGTTCAGAGTCTCCTAGACTACTAGTCTGAAGGGAACACCTTCCTGACTCACAGAGCTTTGAGTTTTAAATCAAGGCAAGGTAACTTGTGAGGTTACCAAATCGGTAAATATTCCTAGAGGCTTGCTCTGACTCCGGAACGATGATGTAAATTCCTAGGGAAAGGACCTTCGAGTAATTAAACTGGGGCACATGGAAATCCAAGCAGAAATTATAGGTTCTCAAGGAAACGAACGCATATTAATAACTTAATCATTTAATACAGAGAAAGAAACCTTTATAGACATGTAAATACTTGCATGCGTTTATTATTTACAATTCAAAAACATAAGGCAAGAAAACACTTATCAGAACCATAGAGTGTGATGTGACTGCTGAAATGGGTGTCATTTCCACCCAACCATAGGCTCATTCACTCCCAATGGATTTATCATTGGCCACCCCCGAGTTTAAGCCACGATGCTTTGAGATTCAATCTCTTACTTCCAACTCAACGGAAGTTACGGATGAAGGTTACTCTCCTTCTCCCAATACAAATAATAGATCAGGACGAAGGTTACTCTCCTTCTCCTGGTTCAATCTCTAATTTTTTTGATCAAAGCTCATTGTTCCTCCTTCAGTCCTTCCTCGTACCCAAGATTTTCCTCTCTCGTCTCTGCATTTTCTCCGCAAGTCTCCCTCTATCCACCACACTTCCTTTCTTGCCTCCCTCGGCAACACTGTGTGTGGCTTGAATCCCCCAGTCTGTGGTTAGGTCCGAAAGACTTATCGATGGGCAGTCTGCCCCATCCCTCATTAACTCTTGAGGAGGCCTTCCCACCTACCATCCTGACGAGAATTCATTCGTGGTCAGAGGGTTGTTCTGATCTGAGCAAATTAATTCCAGCATGGTACTGGTTCGGTGGAGGTTAAAGCAACCATTATTGGTCCCCTCCGCCACCTTTCACAACATTTTGTGGTCTCTCTCTTAGCACATCCCCTCTTTCAACAGTCATGCAACACACAACCATTTTCTATAAAAATAATCATAATTTACATTCATCGACCTT
Organism: Picea glauca; assembly: GCA_000966675.3. Lineage (NCBI taxonomy): Eukaryota > Viridiplantae > Streptophyta > Pinopsida > Pinales > Pinaceae > Picea > Picea glauca. Next base: position 715,324 of record JZKD02S1648504.1, on the reverse strand, counting down.
CTACACAAGGTCCATCAAATCAAACATTCACACTTTTAAGTTTTCCATAGTTCCTCGGCCCATATAGTTATATTTACAGACTGGGGGAAACATGGTGTTACAATTCCCTCCCCTTTAAAGGAATCATCGTCCTCGATGTTCTATCTATCAACATGATATGTATGTACAGAAGTAAACAAAATTAGATATGTCTGTCTCATGGCATCTTCCATTTCCCATGTAGCCTCATTTGGGCCAAAGTGTTTCCATTGCACCTTGACCTGTGCAATGGTTTTGTTCCTGAGTGAGGTTTCCTTCCTGTCTTATATGCATTGGGATTCTGGCAGGAATTATCCCTCCGGCTACACCTGGATCACATATCAATCTATTATATGATTAGCATCATGTACATATTTCTTCAATAGTGAAACATGAAAAACATTATGTGCCTTTACAGTGGGAGGAAGTGCTAGCCTATAGGCTATAGGTCCAACTCTATCTAAGACTTCAAAGGGTCCACAATGCCGATGTGACAACTTGGCACATGCTCCCATTCTCAGGGAACTCTTCATGGGTATAACTCTGAGATAGACATGGTCTTCGGTCTTGAACTCTCTGGGAGTTCTCTTTCTGTTGGTGTAACTTTTCTGTCTATCTTGAGCAATCTTCAAATTTTGTCTTATTTGAACCACTTGTTGTTCCATTTCTTTCAGCATGTCAGGTTCGACTGTAATTCTGTCCACTGGATTTCTATAGTTGATTGGAATCTTGCACTATCTACCACAGAGGACTTCAAAAGGGCTCATCTTCAAGGATTCTTGATAACCGTTGTTGTAGGAAAACTCTACCAATGGTAGGTAGTCTTACCACTTCTTAGGTTGATGCATTACATGCATCCTTAGCATGTATTCTACTATTTGGTTCACTCTTTCTGCCTTTCCACCAGTTTGGGGGTGATAAGTTGTGTTGAATAACAATTTTGTCTCCAAACCGGCCATTAGGGATTTCCAAAAGTTCGAAGTAAACTTGGTGTCTCTGTCGGATATAATTTCCTTGGGCATGCCATGCAGTCTGAATATCTCCTTCATGAAGATGTTGGAAATATCTATTTCCTTGAAGGTTGACTTGACAGGGACGAGATGGGAAGACTTACTCAGTTTGTCCACCACACCCATGATGGCATCATTTTGTTTGGTCGACTTTGTTAGTCTGGTGATGAAATCCATGGAGATGGTTTCCCATTTCCATTCTGGGATTGGTAGGGGTTGTTACAATACTGTTGGATGTCAGTGTTCTGCCTTAAATTGTTGGCACTCTAGGCACTTAGCTAGATAGTTAGTTATGTCTTTCTTCAAACTAGGCCAATAGAATCGTTTCCTAGTGGTTGTGATCATCTTCTAATATCTTGGGTGACCAGTATATGGTATCTTATGTAGTTCATCCATTATGAAACTCTTCAATTCGTCACAGTTTGGAATGTACTATTGATTTTTGTAAGTCAACATGTCTTCCTCGAGCATCTGGTAGCCTTCGTACTTCATCCCTGTAGGCTCTTGTCTTAGGTATGAGGTCACGGTCTTGAAGAATGCATCTGTCTCTTGTGCATTTCTAACCCTTTCCCTAACGTCTGTTTCACATGCGCTTATTGTTGCTAGATGAATCGTTTTTGTACTCCTTCTAAGGGCATCAACCACCCTATTTTCCTTTCCTTTTATGTGTTTGATTTTGAAATCGAATTCACTTAGGAGATCCATCCACCTAGCTTTCCTAACATTGAGTTTTGGTTGATCAAATAGGTGTCTCAATCCACAATGATCTGTCATAAGCACAAATCTTCTACCCAGGAGGTAGTGCCTCCACATTTTTAAAGCATGTACTATGGCAGCCAATTCTAGGTCATGGGTCACATAATTGATCTCATGCTCATTTAATTTCCTGGATGTGTAGAAAATTACACATCCCTCTTGCATAAGGACTCCTCCAAGTCCTTCCTTGTAGGCATTTGTACACACAAGGAAATCATTATCAGGGTCAACAATCTTTAGCACGGGTGCATGGGTCAGGAGGTATTTTAGTTCCTGAAATCTTTCTTCACATTTCGATGTCCAAATGAATTTAATCCCCTTTTTCTGAAGGGTAGTGATTAGACAACCAATATTGGAAAACCCTTTTATGAACCTTTTATAGTATCTCGCTAATCCCATGAAGGATCTAATCTCGGATACATCCTTTGGGGTAGAAAATTCCATAATAGATCTGATCTTGTTGGGGTCTACTACCACTCCTTCCTTAGAAATGACATGTCCAGGTAATGGACTTGCTTCTGAAAGAATTCGCACTTGCTAAACTTAGCATAGAGTTGATTTTCTCTTAGTACTTGAAGTACGATTATAATATGTTCTTCGTGATCCTCCCTGTTCTTGGAGTATATTAGGATATCATCAATGAAAACCAATACAAATTTGTCCAGAAATTTGCTGAGTACATTATTCATCAAGCACATAAAAATGGTGGGGCCATTGGTTAACCCAAACGACACCACCATGAATTCATAGTGACCATGCCTCATCCTAAAGGTTGTTTTGAGGATGTCTTCATCCTTAATACGGACTTGATGGTAGCCAGACCTTAGGTCGATCTTTGAGAATATGGATGCACCTCCCAATTGGTCGAACAGGTCATCGATTCTTGGTAAGGGGTACTTGTTCTTTATGGTTTCCTTATTGAGTTGTCTAAAATCTATGCACTGTCAGAGTGTGCCATCTTTCTTTTTAACAAACAGGACGACGCTCCCCACGAAGATACATTGGTTCAGATGTAGCCTTTGTCCATCATCTCCTTTAGTTGTAGCTTTAGCTCAACCAGCTTTGGCGTTCTCATTCTGTATGTCATTCTAGATGTTGGTACCGCTCCCGCTGTAAGTTCTATCGATAAGTCAATATCCCTTCTCAGAGGCATACCTGGTACTTCTTCTGGGAATACATCTTTTTATTCTCTTAATATGGGGGGGTCCTCTAGGTTTGGTTTGTCATCCTCAACAGATTCCAATACCTATATGGCATATACAAAACACCCCTTTTTGTAATACTTTTTCATTTGAAGTGTTGATATTTGCCTCACTGAGACATGCTTCTTAATCCCTTGGAGGGTCGCCTTTCTTCCTTCTTCATTTACACATTCTAAAGTTTTATGATAATAGTCCAAATTAGTTTTGTAAGAAACCAAACAATCCATACCAATAAACAAGTCATAAGATCCCAGGGGAATTACGTTAAGGGTCTCTTGGGTGGGCAATCCACCCATGGTGAATTGATAGGCTAGTATGACCTATGCCACTTTTCTTTTAGTCCTAGTGGATAGTTGCACCAACCACAGTTTAACATGTCTAATGGGTTGCATTTTACACTTATCAATAGTTTGAGGGGCCACATAACTCAAATTAGAATCTGGGTCAATTAAAATAGAAACTAGATGGTTGGCGATCATACCTTCCATCTCCACTACTGAAGCTTGGTGGTCGGCTTGATTATTTTCCAAGGTTGCATAGATTCACAACGTTCTCCTAGCTACATCATTGACGGTGCTTGCTTCTTGGATAATGTAGACCCTCTTACTGTTCTGTTGTCTGTGTGGGCATCCCCTCAATTTATGATCCTCTCCACAACCCCAACATTTTAAGGGTTCCTTCTTTAGGTTATCAGTCTTTTCTGGGGTTGTATTAAAAGGTTTATTTCCACTTTGAGAGGGGAAATTTTTCTGATATACACTTCTAGTAGGAAGGCTCCTTCTAGAATCTTTTCCATATTTCTTGAATCTTGAGGATTTAAACCCTTTCTTCTGGAATCCCAAACTACTCCTAGTCTTCCAGTCCTCGCGAGGTCTTGTCTTACTCCCAAACTGTTCATAACAATACCTCGGCTTTCGGATAGTTTCTTCTAAGGTCTTTGGTTCATCGAACTCAATCCTATCCCGATAGTTCTGAGGTAACCCACTAATTAACCACTGCATTTTTACTTTTTCATCTTTTATGTAGGGTACATACCTTAGTATTTCAAGGAATTTATTGACAAATTCATCTATGGTGAGTTTCCCCAACCTGAGTTCATAGAACTCCTTAGTCTTCCCATCCATGTATTTCTCTGACAGATACTGCTTCATGAAGTATTTCTCAAACTGTTTCCATGACAAGTCCTTCTCATGGACTCCTTTCACATTCCTAAGGTCTTCCCACCAAATGGAAGCCTTCCCATTCAGGTTGAAGATGGCTATTTGAGCCTTCAAGTTTTCAGAGTAGTCATGGGCTATAAAGTATTTATTTAAACCAAGCAACCAAGCTTTAGCCTCTTCTCCCTTCTTAATCTCTCCATCGAAAGAGGGTGGTTTGGCTTTCTTGAATTCTTCAGGATCATGATTTTTGGAATGCTTCCGCTTCTTTCCTTTCCTTCGAGAATGTGAGTTGGCTCTGCTACTAGAAGATCCTTCGGAGTTACCAGCTTCTTTTCCAGAGGACTCCACCGATGAGTGTCCCCTGCCTCCAGGCTGGGCCTTCTTCGAGGTACTTTTCCTAGTGTGGTCACTTATGGAGTCATGTTTTCAGATCTCAGGTGGACTTTGACTTCTCTTCTTATGTCGTCGGTCCACATGATTGGTTGTAAGTTCATGTTGTAGTTGCCTCTGTATGTCGGATAAGATTTGTAGCAAAACCATGTTAATTTCTGTCTATTTTTCTTTCTCCTTTATCAATCTCTCGTTGTCATCCTTGAAACTCTGTAATTCATCCCTGAGGCTCCTTACAATTTCAGCCAGATCTGGAGGGGTTTCCACCACCCTCCTTTCGTCAGATTCTTCGTCTCTATTATGGGATCCATTCCCCACTTCATGACACGTCACCATCCTTTAGTCTTGGATCTTTCCTGTGATTTACTGACTGCTTGAGTGTTGAAAAAAACACTTATTGTTAGCTTACAGTTTATTAGTTCATGAACAAAACATGGTTCAATTTCTTAAATGCATACACACAATAGAAAGTTTCATTCTTTTCTTTAATAACACTTTTTATTAGACTTTTTAAGAAAGAGGTAAGGTAGAGTGTCATTCTTTTAAAAGTACTCCAAATAGAGTTTTTAAGCGATTCATCCGTGGGCCAAGCAGGCCAAGTGTTGGAACCATTCTCTGATACCAATTTGTAACACACTCACGATGGGAAAAGGAAAGTAATAGGTAGAACAAATTTTGTCCTCCTTACAGGAACAAATCCTCTTTCTCTCTACAGGTTCAGATTTGGAAAGTCCAAAACTCAGCGCAAGCCTCCAGTCAAGATTCTTCGAGTATAAATCAAACAAGGTTTTGAGACCATGATAGTCTCACCTCTAAATCAAACATAGGCCTTTTCAACCTCTGTTGCAGGTCATATGATAGGCATGACCTTCTCCTTCGTGCTTCAACGAAGTCTCAGAGTTGCCCTTAGCCCCTTTTCTCTTGGCCTCTCCTCATATATGACCTTGCCGATAACCACGCGACTACAGGCACAACCACAAGAGGTTTGGGGTCAAACTACTTTTGGGCCCATAATCCTCCCCAAGTCTCCATGTGTCCTCCTGGCGAAACCATGGTTTGAATTGCGACCCGCCCTTGATATTTTAAACTTTGCGCAAATCCTGTCCCTGCAATGCTACAGGATCGTCGATCTCGTGATATTGACGATACTGTCTGAATTGATGGTTCAGATCTGCGCCTCTCAAATTTATGGACCAGATCTGTCCCTCCTAGATCAACGACTATGATCTCTTCGCAATTCCGGACTTCAAGGTTTTTAAATCTCAACCCCTGCTTCTTCTGTAATTCAATATTCCGGAGCTGATGATCTGCAGAAATCTGTCATGCTCGATCAACTCTCTTGCTTCCACTTCAGGTGTTTGACCATTTAAGCTAAATCAATGGTCCTCCAACCCTCTTCTCGATTGATGGTCGAGATCTCCTTTGGGTTTCAGACTTCTGAGATCTCAAATATACGACCTTTTTCTCAATGACTTTTATCCGAAGGCTACAATCCTCTGACGTGTGTCCTCCTAATCTGACGATCGAGGTTTACTTCGGGTCTTCACCCAAAGCTCAGATTTGTGCCATATGTCCTCTGAATCCAACGGCTATGAATCACTTCAGGACTTTACCCAGAGTTCACGGATTCACACCATGTATCCCTTAGATCTTTTGGTCCAGGTTCACTTCGAGTCTTCGGGGTTTGAAAATCTCAGTTCTCAAACTGAAATGCCACTACAATCTTCCCAGAGCTCTCGATCTGTTGACAAGTGTCCTCGTGCCAATCAATGACTCATGGCTCTTCGGCTCTTTGGGCTTCGGGTGTTTGACCTTCACCTTCCTCTGGATCTTCTGACTTGTCGACACATGTCCTCCTGGATCCAATGGTCTAGATTTACTCTGGCCCTTCGGATTTCTGCGCTTCAGGAATCTCAAGTTTCAAACTTGCCTCCTCCCAGACTCACGGTATCTGACGGTTTAGATCCACTCTGGTGATCCAATGTTTGAAGTTTACCCCGAACAATCTGACTGCTCAGATCTATTCCTTTGATCAGATGATTGAGATTATGCTTCGAGTTTCCAGCTCTTCCGTCGGGTGAGATTTACTTCTGACTTCTAGCTCTCTGGGCTTTAGAAATCTCAAGTCTCAAACTTTCCTCCTCTCGAACAGATTCCTCTGAAGTCCACGATCTGTCACCATGTGTTCCTCTAGATCGGGCGGTCCATATTCACTTCGGGTCTTTATGGTTTCTGAATTTCAACTTATAACTGAGAACCCTCAAACAGATTTCTCCAGAGTCCACGATTCGTTACCAAGTGTCCCTCTTGACGATGGAAGATCCCAAAATACTTTGGGACTTCGGAACTTTGGTAAGTCCTCTTCTTCTGCATGTGCAAGGTACTGAGGTTCGTGCACCTTGTTTATATTAGATGAATGTTGAACCTCTGTGATATGATCCAACGACCACTGTCTTTCCTCCTCCTAGGCTTCTGACTTAATCCGACTTAGAAGATTTCTAAGTGCTCAAAGGATTCGACATTTTCTCCTCCTACGGGCCCATCTCCTGGATTTAGTCTGTGCTCTTGTAAGCGCTATCTCTTTTGATCTTGACCTCTTTGAAGGTTTTCACCGTCCCACGTGCTCTTGTATTTCAGTGATCACTTCAAACTCAGATCGAAGGTCAACAATGATTGATGGTTCATAGGAATTGCAAAGTCCCATCTTGCGGGTTCTTTATCAGGGAGTTCGACCTCCACAATATAGAAAGTGCTCGCTTGATTTTAGTCTAACGAGGATTGTTGATCCTCCAGCCCATCAAGATCAATGAATAGGGTGAATTGCGGGCCACGAACTAGCGCGTTCCCTATTTTCACCTTCGCACTCTGCAGTGATTCCCCACCCTCGATCTCTGTTCATATATCGACGATGCATATCAATTGCGGGGTTTAACTTGACCTTCATGCAACTTGACATCTTGGAGCTTCGAGCTCTAAAGTTCCTAGACCCAGGTCACGTGGATCTTCATAAAACTCTAGGGCTATGATCCTTGCTCTTATTCGGGTTTTTGAATAAGGAAATAAGCGCAAGTCAGAGTCTTCTAGACTATTGGTCTGAAGGGAACACCTTCCCAACTCGCAAAGCTTTGAGCTCTGAATAAAGGCAAGGTAACTTGTGAGGTTACCAAATCGGTAAATATGCCCAGAGGCTTTCTCCGACTCCGGAACGACGATGTAAATTCCTGGGGAAAGCGCCTTCGAGTGATTAAACTGGAGCACATGGAAATCCAAGCATAAATTATAGGTTCTCAATGAAACAAACACATATTCAAAACTTAATCATTTAATATAGAGAAAGAAACCTTTATAGACATTTAAATACTCGCACGCATCCATTATTCACAATTCAAAAATATAAGGCAAGAAAACACTTATCAGAACCATAGAGTGTGATGCAACTGTGGAAAGGGGTGCTCATTTCCACCCAACCATAGGCTCAGTTACTCCCAATGGATTTATCACTGGCCACCCCCGATTTTAAGCCACGATGCTTTGAGATTCAATCTCTTACTTCCAACTCAACGAAAGTTAGGGATGAAAGTTACTCTCCTTCTCCCAATACAGAAAATAGATCAGGACGAAGGTTACTCTCCTTCTCCTGGTTCAATCTCTAATTTTTGTGATCAGAACTCACTGTTCCTCCTTCCTCCTTCAGTCCTTCCACGAACCCGAGAGTTTCTTATCTCGTCTCTGCATTTTCTCCGCAGGTCTCCCTCTGTCCACCACGCTTCCTTTCTTGCCTCCCTCGGAAAGATTGTGTGTGGCTCGAATCCCCCAGTCCATGGTCAGGTTCGGAAGCCTTACCGATGGGTATTCTACCTCATTCCTCATTAACTCTTGAGGAGGCATTCCCACCTACCAGCCTGATGGGAATTCATTCTTGGTCAAAGGGTTGTTCTGATCTGAAAAAATTAATTCCAGCATGGTACTGGTTCGGTGGATGTTAACGCAACCATTCATGGTCCCCTCCACCACCTTTCACAATATTTCATGGTCTCTCTCTTAGAAAATCCGCTCTTTTAGTATTCATGCAACACGTAACCATTTTCTATTAAAATAATAAGAATTTACATTCATCGACCTTCTACACAAGGTCCATCAAATCAAACATTCACACTTTTAAGTTTTCCATTGTTCCTTGGCCCATATAGTTATATTTACATACTAGGGGAAACAAGGTGTTACAATTCCCTCCCCTTTAAAGGAATCATTGTCCTCGATGTTCTATCTATCAACATGATATGTATGTATAGAAGTAAACAAAATCGGATATGCCTATCTCATGGCATATTCCATTTCCCACGTAGCCTCATCTGGGCCAAAGTGTTTCCATTGCACCTTGACCTGTGCAATGGTTTGGTTCCTAAGTGAGGTTTCCTTCTAGTCTAATATGCATTGGGGTTCTGGCAGGAATTCTCCCTCTGGCTCCACCTAGATCACAAATCAGTCAATTATATGATTAACATCATGTACATATTTCTTCAATAATGAAACATGAAAAATATTATGTGCCTTTACAGTGGGAGGAAGTGCTAGCCTATAGGCTACAAGTCCCACTCTATCTAAGACTTCAAAGGGTCCAAAATACCAAGGTGCCAACTTGGCACAGGCTCCCATTCTCAGGGAACTCTTCCTGGGTCTAACTCTGAGATAGACATGGTCTCTGGTCTTGAACTCTCTGGGAGTTCTCTTTCTGTTGGCGTAATTTTTCTGTCTATCTTGAGAAATAATTAGATTTTGTCTTATTTGAACCATTTGTTGTTCCATTTCTTTCATCATGTCGGTTTCGATTGTAATTTTGTCCACTGGATTTCTCCAACTGATTGGAATCTTTCACTGTCTACCATAGAGGACTTCAAAAGGGCTCATCTTCAAGGATTCTTGATAATCGTTGTTGTAGGCAAACTCTACCAATGGTAGGTAGTCTTCCCACTTCTTAGGTTGATGCATTACATGCATCCTTAGCATGTATTCTACTATTTGGTTCATTCTTTCTGCCTGTCCATCAGTTTGGGGGTGATAAGCTGTGTTGAATAAAAATTTTGTCTCCAAACCGGCCATTAGGGATTTCCAAAAGTTCGAAGTAAACTTGGTATCTCTGTCGGATATAATTTCCTTGGGCATGCCATGTAGTCTGAATATCAACTTCATGAAGATGTTGGAAATATCTATTGCCTTGTAGGTTGACTTGACAGGGATGAAATGGGCAGACTTACTCAATTTCTCCACCACGACCATGATGGCATCATTTTGTTTGGTCGACTTTGGTAGTTCGGTGATGAAATCCATGGAGATGGTTTCCTATTTCCATTCTGGGATTGGTAGGGGCTATAACAATACTGTTGGATGTTGGTGTTCTGCCTTAACTTGTTGGCACTCTAGGCACTTAGCTAGATAGTTAGCTATGTATTTCTTCAACCCAGGCCAATATAATTGTTTCCTAGTGGTCGTGATAATCTTCTGATATCCTGGGTGACCAGTATATGGTCTCTTATGTAGTTCATCCATTATGAACCTCTTCATGTCGTCATAGTTTGGAATATACAATCTATTTCTGTAAGTCAACAACCCTTCCTCGAGCATATGGTAGCCTTCGTACTTCAGCCCTGTAGGCTCTTGTCTTAGGTATGAGGTCACGATATTGAAGAATGTATCTGTCTCTTGTGCATTTATGACCCTTTCCCTGAAGTTCGTTTCACAGGCGCTACTACTACTAGATGAATCATTTTTATACTCCTGCTAAGGGCATCGACCACCCTATTTTACTTTCCTTTTATGTGTTTGATTTCAAAATCAAATTCACTTAGGAGAGACATCCAGCTAGCTTGCTTGGCATTGAGTTTTGGTTGATCAAACATGTGTCTCAATCCACAATGATCTGTCATAAGCACAAATCTTCTACCCAGGAGGTAGTGCCTCCACATTTTTAAAGCATGTACTATGGAAGCCAATTCTAGGTCATGGGTCACATAATTGATCTCATGCTCATTTAATTTCCTAGATGTGTAAAAAATTACATGTCCCTCTTGCATAAGGATTCCTCCGAGTCCTTCCTTGCAGGCATCTGTACACATAAGGAAATCATTATACAGGTCTGCAATATTTAGCATGGGTGCATGGGTCAATAGGTATTTTAGTTCCTGAAATATTTCTTCACATTTCGATGTCCAAATGAATTTAATCCCCTTTTTCTGAAGGGTAGTGATTGGACAACCAATCTTGGAAAACCCTTTTTTGAACCTTCTATAGTATCCTGCTAAGTGCATGATGGATATAATATCGGATACATCCTTTGGGGTAGGCCATTCCATAATAGATCTTATATTTTCGGGGTCCACTGCCACTCCTTCCTTAGAAATGACATGGCCTAGGTAATGGACTTTCTTCTGAAAGAAGTCGCACTTGCTAAACTTAGCATAGAGTTGATGCTCTCTTAGTACTTGAAGTACGATTCTAAGATGTTCTTCGTGCTCTTCCCTGCTCTTGAAGTAGATTAGGATATAATCAATGAAAACCAATACAAATTTTTCCAGAAATTTGTTGAGTACATTATTTATCAAGCACATAAAAGTGGTGGGGGCATTGGTTAACCCAAATGGAACCACCATGAATTCATAGTGACCATACCTCGTCCTAAAGGTTATTTTGTGGATGTATTCATCCTTAATTCAGAATTGATGGTAGCCAGAACTGAGGTCGATCTTCGAGAATATGGATGCACCTCCCAATTGGTCGAACAGGTCATCGATTCTTGGTAAGGGGAACTTGTTGTTTGTGGTTTCCTTATTGAGTTGTCTGTAATCTATGCACAGTCGGAGTGTGCCATCTTTCTTTTTCACAAACATGATGGGTGCTCCCCACGGAGATAAATTGGGTCACATTCATCCTTTGTCCATCATCTCCTTTAGCTATATCTTGAGCTCAATCATCTCTAGCGTTCTCATTCTGTATGGCATTCTAGATGTTGGTACTACTCCCGGTGTAAGTTCTATCGAGAAGTCAATATCCCTTCTCGGAGGTAGACCTGGTACTTCTTATGGGAATACATCCTTGTATTCTATTAATATGGGGGGGTCCTCTAGGTTTGGTTTGTCATCCTCAACAGATTCCAATACCTATATGGCATATACAGAACACCCCTTTCTACAATACTTTTTCATTTGAAGAGCTGATATTTGCCTCACTGAGACAGTCTTCTGAATCCCTTGGAGGGTCGTCTTTCTTTCTTCTTCATTTACACATTCTAAAGTTTTATGATAATAGTCCAATTTAGTTTTGTAAGCAGCCAACCAATCCATACCAATCAACAAGTCATAATATCCCAGGGGAAGTATGTTAAGGGTCGCATGGGTGGGAAATCCACCCATGATGAATTGACAGGTTGGTATGACCTCTTCCACTTTTGTTTTGGTCCCAGTGGATAATTGCACCAACCATGGTTTAACATGTCTAATTGGTTGTAGTTTACATTTATCAACGGTCTAAAGGGCCACATAACTCAATTTAGAACCTGGGTCAATTAAAATAGAAACTAGATGGTTGGCGATCATACCTTCTAGCTCCGCTACTGAAGCTTAGTGGTCGGCTTGATTATTGTCCAAGGTTTCATAGATTTGCAGCGTGCTCCTAGCTACATCATTGACGGTGGTAGCTTCTTGGATATTGTATACCCTCTTACTGTTTTGTTGTATATGTTCAATTTATGATCCTCTCCACAACCCCATCATTTTAAGGGTTCCTTCTTTAGGTTATCAGTCTTTCCTAGTGTTGTATTAAAAGGTTTATTTCCACTTTGAGAGGTTAAATTTTGTTGATATACACTTCTAGTAGGAAGGATCCTTCTATAATCTTTTCCATATTTGATATTGAATCTTGAGGATTTAAACCCTTTCTTCTGGAATCCCAAACTACTCCTATTGTTCCAGTCCTCGCGAGGTCTTGTCTTACTCCCAAACTGTTCATAACAATACCTCACCTTCCAGATAGTTTCTTCTAAGGTCTTTGGTTCATCGAACTCAATCCTATCCTAGTAGGTCTGAGGTAACCCACTAATGGACCATTTCATCTTTAATTTTTTATCTTTTATGTAGGGTACATACCTTAGTAGTTCAAGGAATTTATTGACAAATTCATCTATGGTGAGTTGCCCCAGCCTGATTTCATATAACTCCTTAGTCTTCCCATCCATGTATTTCTCTGACAGATACTGCTTCTTGAAGCATTTCTCGAACAGTTTCGATGACAATTCCTTCTCATGGACTCCTTTCACATTCCTAAGGTCTTCCCACCAAATGGAAGCCTTCCCATTCAGGTTGAAGATGGTTATTCAAGCCTTCAAGTTTTCAGAGTAGTCATGGACTCTGAAGTATTTCTTTAAACCAAGCAGTCGGGCTTCAGCCTCTTCTCCCTTCTTAATCTCTCCATCAAAAGAGGGTGGTTTGGATTTCTTTAATTCTTCAGGATCATGATTTTTGGAACACTTCCCCCTCTTTCCTTTCCTTCGAGAATGTGAGCTGGATCTGCTACTAGAAGATCCTTCAGAGTTACCGGCTTCTTTTCTAGAGGACTCCACCGATGAGTGTCCCCTGCCTCCAGGTTGGGCCTTCTTCGAGGTACCTTTCCTAATGTGGTCACTTATGGAGTCATGTTTTCGGATCTCAGGTGGAATTTGACTTCTCTTCTTATGTCGTCGGTCCACATGACTGTTGAGGGTTCATGATGTAGTTTCCTCTATATGTCGAATAAGCTCTGCAGCAAGATCGCGTTAATTTTTGTTTGTTTTTCTTGCTCCTTTATCAATCTCTCATTGTCATCCTTGCAACTCTGTAATTCGGCCTTGAGGCTCCTTACGGTTTCAGCCAGATCTAGAGGGGTTTTCACCGCTCTCCTTTCATTAGATTCTTCATCTCTATTGTGGGAGCCATCCCCCACTTCATGACATGTCACCATCCTTTAGTCTTGGAGATATCCCGTGATTTACTAACTACTCGAGTGTTGACAAAAACACTTATTGTTAGCTAACAATTTATTATTTCATGAACAATACACGGTTCAATTTCTTAAATGCATACACATAGTAGAAAGTTTCATTCTTTTCTTTAATAACATTTTTAATCATACTTTTTAAGAAAGAGGTAAGGTAGAGCGTCATTCTTTTAAAAGTACTCCAAATAGATTTTTTAAGTGATTCATCTGTGGGGCAAGCAGGCCAAGTGTTGTAACCATGCTCTGATACCAATTTGTAACATACCCATGATGGGAAAAGGAAAGTAACAGGTAGAAAAAATTTCATCCTCCTTACAAGAACAAATCCTCTTTCTCTCTGCGGGTTCTGATTTGGAAAGTCTAGGACTCAGTCCGAGCCTCCGGTCAAGATTCTCCGATTCTAAATCAAACAAGGTTTTGATACCATGATAGTCTCACCTCTAAATTAGAAACATGCCTTTTTGGCCTCTGTTGCAGGTCTTATGATACCCGTGACCTTCTCCTTCGCGCTTTAGCGAAGTCTCAGAGTTGGAGTTAGCCCCTTTTCTCTTGGCTTCTCCTCAGATATGACCTTTGTGATAACCACGCGATTGCGGGTGCAGCCACAAGTGGTTTGGGTTCGAGCTACTTTTGGGCTCACAATCCTCCCCAAGTCTCCACGTGTCCTCTTAACAAAACCACAGTTTGAATTGTGACTCGCCCTCGATATTTTAAACTTCATGCAACTCCTGTCCCCGCAATGCTATGGGATCGTCGATCTCGCGATCTTGATGATACAATCTAAGTCGACGGTTCAGATCTACACCTCTCAAATTTATGGACCAGATATGTCTCTCCTAGATCAACGACTGTGATCTCTTTGCAATTCCAAACTTCGGGGTTTTGAAATCTCAAACCCTACTTCTTATGTACTTCAAAATTCTAGAGTTGAATATCTGCAGACACCTATCCTGCTCAATCAACAGTCTTACTTCCACTTCAGGTGTTTGACCATTTAACCTAAATCAATGGTCCTCCAACCCTCTTCTCTACCGATGGTCGAGATCTCCTTCGGGTTTCGGACTTCTGAGATCTCAAATCTCAGACCTTTTTCCCAATGAATTTTATCCGAAGGCTACAATCCTCTGACATGTGTCCTCCTAATCTAACAATCGAGGTTTACTTCGGGTCTGCACCCGGAGCTCATATATTTACGCCACGTTTCCTCTGAATCCAATGACTATGAATCACTTCGGGACTTTACTTGGATTTCAGTCGATTCACGCCACGTCTCCCTTAGATATGTTGGTCCAAGTTCACTTTGGGTCTTCGGTCCTTCAGGGTTTGGAAATATCAGTTCTCAAACTGAAACCCCACTACAATCTTCCTGTAGCTCTCGATATGTTGACAAGTGTCCCCGTGCCAATCGACGGCTCACGAGTCTTCAAGCTTCGGGTGTTTCAACACTTCAACCTTCACCTTCCTTTGGATCTTCTGACCTATCGACATGTGTCCTCTTGGATCCAACGGTCCAGATTTTCTCTGGCCCTTCAGCTTTTCGCGCTTTGGGAATCTCAACTTTCAAAATTGCCTCCTCCCAGACTCATGGTATCCGACGGTTCAGATCCACTCTGGTGATCCGACGTTTGAAGTTTACCATGAACAATTTGACGACTTAGATTTGTTCCTGCGATCGGACGATTGATATTCTACTTTGGGTTTCCGACTCTTCGGCAGGGTGATATTTACTTCGGACTTTCAGCTCTCCGGGCTTCATAAATCTCAAGTCTCAAACTTGCCTCCTCTCGAACAGATTCCTCCGGAGTCCACGATATGTTTCCATGTGTTCCTCTGGATCGGGCGGTCCAGATTCACTTCGAGTCTTTGGCGTTCGAGAATTTCAACTTTTAACCAAGAACCCTCATATAGATTTCTCTGGAGTCCATGATTTGTCGCCACGTGTCCCTCTTGACGATGGATGGTCCCAAACTACTTCGAGACTTCGGAACTTTGGTAAGTCCTCTTCTCCTATGTGTGCAAGGTACTAAGGTTCATGCACCTTGTTTAGATCAGACGGTTTTAGAACCTCTGCGATATGATCCAACGACCACTGTCGCTCCTCCTCCTAGGCTTCTGACTTACTCTGACTTAGAAGATTTTCTAAGTGCTCAAAGGATTCAACCTTTTCTCCTCCTATGGGCCCGTCTCTTGGATTTCGTTTGTGCTCCTGTAAGCGCTATCTCTTATGAGTTTGACCTCTTTGAAGGTTTTCACCGTCCCACACTCTCTTGCGTTTCAGGGATCGCTTCAAACTTAGATCGAAGGTCAATGAGGATCGACAGTTCACAGGAATTGCGGGGTCCCAACATGGGGGTTCTTTATCAGGGTGTTCGACCTTCGTAATCTGGAAAGTGCTCGCTTGATTCTAGTCTAGTCGGGATCGTTGATCCTCCATGTCATCGAGATCAATGGCCAGGGTGAATTGTGGACCGAGAACTAGCGCGTATGCTATTTTCACCTTCGTGCTTCGCAGTGATTCCCCACCTTGATCTCTGTTCATAGATCGAAGATGCATATCAATTGTGGGGTTTAACTTGACCTTCGTGCAACTTGACATCTCAGATCCTCGAGCTCCAAATTTCCTAGACCCAGGTCACATGGATCTTCATAAAACTCTGGGGCTATGATCCCCGCTCTTAGTCTGGTTTTTGGTTAAGGAAATAAGCGCAAGTTCAGAGTCTCCTAGACTACTGGTCTGAAGGGAATACCTTCCTGACTCTGAGAGCTTTGAGCTCTTAATCAAGGCAAGGTAACTTGTGAGGTTACCAAATCGGTAAATATTCCCAGAGGCTTGCTCCAACTCCAGAACGGTGATGTAAATTCCTCGGGAAAGCGCCTTCGAGTGATTAAACTGGGGCGCATGGAAATCCAAGAAAAAATTATAGGTTCTCAAGAAAACGAACGCATATTCATAACTTAATCATTTGATATAGAGAAAGAAACCTTTATAGACATGTAAATACTCGCATGCATCCATTATTTACAATTCAAAAACATAAGGCAAGAAAACACTTATCAGAACCATAGAGTGTGATGCGACTGCTGAAAGGGGTGCTCGTTTCCACCCAACCATAGGCTCAGTCACTCCTAATGGATTTATCACTGGCCACCCCTGAGTTTAAGCCATGATTCTTTGAGATTCAATCTCTTACTTCCAACTCAACAAAAGTTAGGAACGAAGGTTACTCTCCTTCTCCCAATACAAAAAATAAATCAGGACGAAGGTTACTCTCCTTTTCCCTGTTCAATCTCTAATTTTTGTGATCAGAACTCATTGTTCCTCCTTCAGTCCTTCCTCGGACCTGAGAGTTTCCTCTCTCGTCTTTGCATTTTCTCCATAGGTCTCCCTCTATCCACCGCGCTTCCTTTCTTGCCTCCCTTGGTAAGATTGTGTGTGGCTCGAATCCCCCAGTCCGTGGTCAGGTCTGGAAGCCTTACTGATGGGTAGTCTGCCCCATCCCTCATTAACTCTTGAGGAGGCCTTCCCACCTACTAGCCTGACGAGAATTCATTCCTAGTTAGAGGGTTGTTCTGATATGAGAAAATTAATTCCAACATGGTACTGGTTCGGTGGAGGTTAACGCAACCATTCCTGGTCCCCTCCACCACCTTTCACAACATTTCGTGGTCTATCTCTTAGCACATCCCCTCTTTCAGAATTCATGCAACACATAACCATTTTCTATTAAAATAATCATAATTTACATTCATCGACCTTCTACACAAGGTCCATCAAATCAAACATTCACACTTTTAAGTTTTCCATAGTTCCTCAGCCCATATAGTTATATTTATAGACTGGGGGAAACAGGGTGTTACAGAACCAAATGATAGTTTTTATTGAGGTGTCAAGGGTTGAAGTTTCTTGACTAGTTCCAAGCTTGTACATGAATTAGTTTTGAGAAATATATGACAATCCATATTGTCTAAACAGATATAGTAAACCCCTTCTGTTGTGTTTTTGTTAGATTGCACATCTAGATTTTACGAGTCCAAATTGCAAACCTTGAGTATATCCCAACCCAAACAAGCCTAGATTCAAACTTGTAAGTATCTACTCAGTAATCGAGTCATGGTCATTATATGAATGGAATGCCATGGAGCATTGAATGGAAATGGATGGATCAGATTGGTCAGATTTCACAAATCAAGGGCCCTAAACGGCCACCCGTTTCTCCAAATATTTAATGTGGATTCAATGTGACCTATCTATCTATAGCCTATTTTTCATCATTGGGGATTACAATTTGTAATTTGGAAGTAGGAAGACATCACCAACAAAGTTGCTCATCGGAGTGGTGGTGCAAGTAACAATACAAGAGAGGAATACTCATTCACATTAACAGAGGCATCATCACACTGAAGTATCCATCTAGTTATTTCTAGGTTTAGATTTGTGCATGGTATGAACTCGGGGGGTAGCAGGCCAAGGCCAAGGGTGAAGATGAGAACTATGATTTTGGAGATAGAGTTGAGGCCTTGCCTTATTTTTCTCAACAAAAGACCACCAAGGTTCAAGGTTTGATTATCCTCATAACAACATGCACCTATCTAGTATCACCTTTGAATAATTGCTTTGTCGACACACATGCCACCTGGTGTTCAAATCCCATGCTATAGCAATTGTTTACCGGGTAGTTGAGACAAAATAGACCAGGAGTGAGATTGTATGCCTTCTTGCTTGCCTCGTATTCCCTGCCCTCCAATGGAAAAAACATGGTACTTTACTTGAAGAACAAAGTGGAGGGTGATAAATTTGAGTTCTATGTTATTCATTAGATCCATCTCTATAAGTGCAAGCCTTGGTTTGGATTTTCTTTAAATAATTATTTCTTTATTCATGTTACCCTTTTCTTTCCTTCTTGAAATTATGGCTTGAAAAGGTGAAATCATGTACGCAATATACCTCTTGACATACATTAAAATTATCCACCATTGGAAATCATTTCTACTAAGCCCTCACAAATATTTTTGGGTGTATACGGATATGTGTGAATATCATTGAAACTTAGTTTTTTGGAAGACTTCACACTACAAAATATAATTTAGATCTTCCATTGAGATTATAGTTTTCTTTCTATGGTTGTTTCAGTATGGGTTACGAAAACAAATCTTTTTTGTCAAATGTTGGAGTATGGGATATCAATGTGGTTGGATAGATGGGAATCATCATGGCAGACAAGTAAGTGATGTCTGATAAAGGATATAACTTCATATTCGGTGAGAAATTTTATATTAATTTCAATTAAAATATACGTATGTAACTTCCAATAATGTTTGTTAATGGGATTATATGAGTCTCCCCAAACTCATCATTGGATGATTTATTACTAGCGTTTATTATTTTTTGGATTATATTTTCTCCCCATAACATTTTTTCTCATGTTATCTTCGTACTTATATAACCTGAATAGAAGAGGAAAGAAACCTTTCAATTGTTCATGTCTCAAATATTCTAAATGAAATTGTGTGGATACATTGATTATAATGATAAATTATATAGAGAATAGTCGAGAGATTTGATGCTTCGATATTCATCTCAACTAGAAGGTCTTTCCTTATCCTTCTATGGGTGAATTTTGTATGCAATTTGGATGGAACTCCATTATTGAGAACATGAAATTAGGAGCGAATGAGTAATTACTACTACAAATTGTTGAAGCAATGACTCTCTCATACACTTTGGACTATGGAGATTATTCGAATCGGTGGTTTCCAACCTCTATTTGAATTGTACCGGTGACCCATGAAAATGTCATGATACATAATGACCCTCTATTTCCTCTTACCCCAATAATCCTTGGAAGATTCTCTTTATATATCACCATTGTATTGTTATTGAAATATCCATTAGAAACACTAATTGGTGTTGACTTAATGATGAATGGGAATCTCAAGACCTCATGCATCACTTCCTTACATCGTACATGATTTCACATTTACCCAGCTAGAAGACCTTTTGAAGTATTCATTTTCATCAAAAAACAAATCCCCCAATCTTTAAACAACATAACCACCTTGATTCACTTCAGTGTTCCCTTTCCCCCACTTCCAAATTATGTTCATGATCTACAACCATTATTGATAATTAATTTTTTATATCATTGTGTTTATTGCTAATCAATTTTTTTAGCGTTGTATCCTTATACACCAATCAAACTTTCATGGCTATCAGAAATTGTCTACTAGTGATATAATAATAACACATGATTATCATGTGTTCTGTGGCAAGGAAATCATGATCTTTGAGATGGTTTCCATCATTATCGAGTGAACCAACAATCAACCTCTTCTAAGCCAATCTCAATCCCTTGTAATCAATATTCAATCCCATTTAATTAATTGCCTATAATTATGATTTGGCAATTATTCTTGTTATGTGCATTAACTAGTATTTATGCATGCATCTCTTCATTTTCATACTCTTTGGGTAACTTCAATTAAAAGTGAGTGAAATTCATCAGTAATAATTAATACCTAATGGATCTATTTTTGAGTTTAGACTTTCACATTGAAGCATAGAACAAAAGATCAACCCTCACTAATTTGAAAATAAGACAAACTGTTAAATAATCAAGGTAGGAAGCTAGTTGCCAATGAAGTAGTGCACATAGGCTCATGATCTACAACCATTATTGATAACTAATTTCTTATATCATTGTGTTTATCACTAATAAAAAAATTTAGCGTGATATCTGTATAAACCAATCAAACTTTCATGGCTATCAGAAATTGTCTACTAGTGATATAATAATCAGACATGGTTATCATTTGTTCTATGGAAAGGAAATTATGCTCTTTGATATCGTTTCCATCATTATTGACTGAACCAACAATCAACCTCTTCTAAGCCAATCTCAATCCCTTGTAATCAATATTCAATCTCATTTAATTAATTTCCTATAATTATGATTTGACAGTTATTCTTGTTATGTGCATTAACTAGTATTTATGCATGCATCTCTTCATTTTCATACTCTTTGGATAACTTCAATTAAAAGTGAGTGCATTTCAACCTATAAATATCACAATTTACTAACCAAAATTTCTCAATAGTCAATATCATGTATTTGTTCTCAAGGTTTTATTTTCAAGTGATGTTCAAAACACTTGAAAGATATTTTTAATTGAACTTCAAGTGTATATAATGGCCATATATTTTTTACTTTCTTAAGATTTTGTTTGGCTAGGCTATAACTTCTTCCTTATTGATAGTTTTGTAATATTTATCTACTCCAACCTGATCACTTGTTCTAGTCATGGAAGGTTATGGGTTTGTACTAACTTGTACAAATGTTGTCCTTTTGTCTATGTCAATTAGCTCATTTTATGTCAATTAGCTCATGAAAGGAGAGATGAACAAAATTAAACCTCCAACATTTGATGGGGAGCATAAGAAGGAGGAAGATGTTGAGACATGGTTTCTTGGCATGAAGAAATATTTCCAGATGCAGAATTATTCTGCTCATGCAGAAGGGAGAATTGCAATGTACCAACTGAAAGGAAAGGCATCTATGTGGTGGGATCAGTTTGTGCAGGTACAGCACATCAAAGAGAAAGAGGTTACTTGGAAGGAATTCAAGAGGTATTTCGAGAAGAAATACCTGACAAAAAGGTACTATGATAGAAAGATGAAGGAGTTCTTCGAACTCAAGCTAGGCAGTATGACCATTGATGAGTATAAGCGAAGTTTTCTGGAACTGTTGAAGTATGTCCCATTCATCAAGGATGAGGCTGTCAAAATTCAGAGGCATCTGAGTGGACTGCCACCTTCCATTGGTGACAAAATTCAATATGAAGATCCTAAGACCATGGAAGAGACCATAAGAAGGGCGAAATGCCTATACGAACAACAGAGAGAAAAGCCTACCTTTCGGAAGG
>JZKD02S1648504.1:669515-682947 GCA_000966675.3 Picea glauca | reverse complement strand
AATCATTTTCTTTTTTCTTCTACTGGAATATGTTATGCTACTATAGGATATATGTATGCATTTTTTGTGTTGAGAGGGTTGCATTGTAGAGTATGTTGTAGTCTTTTCCACAGACGTATTTGAGTCTTTAATTCATATTTAGAAAGAGTTTATGAATACTGAGTTATTCATCCACTGTTAGATATATTAAAGATCAAGGTGCTCTTTAATTGTCTTACAGTTTTGTTTCTCACACTATCTCTTTCCACTTCTCTATAAAATTATAATTGATCTAAGCTCTATTAGCCTGACCTGCTACCCATATAATGTTGATACATGGTTGATGTTTTTAATGGAATCCATGCCCAATGGCTAGATGCTAACTTGAATTCATCTCACAAGCCTCCATCTTTGATCCTACCACTCTCAAACATTTTAAATCTAAACCCTTATTGAGAATTTTGAAACAAGGTGTGCTAGGCTTGACTCAATTGTAGTCTTGAATCAACTTCTAGTGCTAACACGGGGGATGAATCTCTTGGTTCATGTTTCTTTCACCATCTCTCTATGTTAAAGGTTTTTTGATCTAATAGTTTTTATTATAAGACACTCTTAAATTCCCCAAAGTTTTGGCCCTAAGAATGAGCACCTTATCTTCCTTTACAGATGCCTTAATTTGTGAGAAAACCATTCATTCAATCCAATATTGCTTCTTGAATCTAGATACATCTCTTAATTTCTTGATACCACCTCTGATATTCCAACTTATTTTACTAGGTAAAAACTATTTTTACCACCAGAGTTAAAACATGTTGTTGTGTCATGAGGAGTGCATCCTTTATCCAATTGTGCTTCTGTCTGGATTCTTATATGTGGCTTAATTGGATCTAATTGTTGCAATCGACGCATTCAACCTTTTAAAATTTGAGTTCCTTGGATGGATGGAAAGATATCTAACCATTTCTTCTCAGCCGCCACCACTCCATGACACAAAGCACCATTAACAACTCTTTGAATCCTCTGCCTCAAGCTTCTATAGAGCATTGGTCGGATTGTGTTATTTCATCTTAGGGTGGACTACCAAACATCTACTTGCTCTTATTTACGATCCAATGTGAGCAGAAAAGGACATTCTCCTCCTTTTCTATCATAGGATAATATCCTCACACATCTATGGCTAGGATGGTTGATTGCTCTCTCTTGAGGGGAGAGACTGTGCAGGTGGGTTATCTTCTATGACACCTAACATCTGAGTAACTCACCTTTAGAAGTTTAGTTACTCACAGATTGGTTTCTTTTTATCATGAGGCGTTCTCTTATAAGGGCTTGAAACTTACTTGTGAAGATTGTTGATGGAATGAAATGATTCGCTATTGTTAGGGACCTAACCTCCCTAACCCCTTACGTAGGTAGAATAATATATATTTCCATGTAATAAAGCCCAACATTAGTAAATAATTCTTATTTAATAATGTGAATGAGTCTAATGTAAGAATACTTAATAGAAGCTTCCACTTCTAGAAAGATATCCCTCCATAATTTTATTTGGAAGATAGAAGTAGTATAAATAAGAGTAGAAGGTATGAGAAATACTTGTCTCGAGAATCATTGTGATAGGGCTATACTCTACTAAAGGTTTCCCCTCGAAAAGGCAAGTGAACTTGGCTTTCTATCAATAAAGTTATCATTTTTGGTGTTGTGATTCTTTATATTTTTTTGTTCCGCTGGTATTTGCTGCAATATTTATGTTTTTGTTTATTATAATATACATGGTACCTTACAAGTAGTATCAGAGCACTTTCCTCTGCGGAAGTTGTTAGAATTTTTTTAATGGGGTAGACACATGTATTATTGGTGTCTTTAAAGCATAGAGATTTGTCATTTAGTGAGTAAAAGTGAAGTGGGGAAGACTACACGTAGGAAATACAGACAGTTCCATGGGGTTACTCAAAACAAATGTTTCACCTTGTTGGAACCTATGTAACCCATGTTGGTACCCTTTGAGTAGTACTGCATCAAATAGAATATTTCACAGCCATCACTCCCACGTACTGTCAGGTATATTAGGAGTCCCCGAAGTCTCCTAAATCCATTTCTTGATTGGTCGATCGGTTTCCTGATTGTTATTGTGACACCAAGAACAACAATCGGGAACATACTCTCTAGTACCTGGGTAATTTATTAGTACAGATAAGCCTCCTTAGTTGGTTCCCTGAGATATTGGGTTGAGTACCATTGTTCGACCCCGCAAGTATACCAAAGAGCTATAGCAAAGGGAAAACCCTTGTCTCCAGGAAACCTGAAAACCCTAACCCTCGGGAATGGAATAGAAGAGATATCTTGTTGCACAACTCTACTTCCTGCATTCTTGTTGCGAAATTCCTATACAAATTTCCCTATTAACACTTTCGGCATTTCGTCACTGCAGTATTCTTCAGGAAAAAGTATAGCTTTGTGGGAGTAAAAAAAATGAGTATAGCAGTCCCACCAGTAGCCTTATTTGGGACCTATCCCATTTGTTTCCTCTCTTCACCCTGATCACAGTTGTACCTATCACTTGTAATTATTTTTTCCCATGGGCCCACCCACCCTTCTCGGTACCCTTATTTTCCAACTATCCCATTGGATCCCTCTCTTTGCCATGATCAGAGTGGTACCTATAACTTGTAAGTATTTTTTTCTCGTGGACCCAACCACCCTTCCTGGCACCCTTTTTTCCACATATCCTATTGGTTACCTCTCTTCAACCTATCTGTCATGATACCCCTCATCTGTAACCTTTTTTCTGTGTGGAACCATCTACCCATTTTTTTGTTTTTCCCCAAATGGCTCTCACTCGCAATCAAGAACTCAAGAACTTGCTCACCGACAATGAAAAAAATAAGAAGTCCATCCAAAAACTCACTTCCAATATTTCTACCCTCAACTCTAATAATGATACCCTCAAATATGATACTCCTACCCTCAAAACTAATATGTGAGATGTGCAACAATCTGTAGACTCCCTCTCGACACAGATGACCCACTTCATGAGTCAATTCCATGGCCCTACCTCCTCTGAACAACCTTACCACCATGAATATTTTGACTCTACTCATTACCAATTCCTTCATTCCCATCAACCTCATCGCTAACTACATCTTCCCAGAGTCGAGGTGAACAAATTTGATGGCTCGTATCCCATGGGTTGGGTCACACAAATAGAACATTATTTATCCTTACATGGAATCACTGATGAATTGGTCAAACTTTGTTATGGTGTCCTCTATTTGGATCCTGAACATTGGAAGTGGTGGCAATGATGTAAAAATGCACACCAAGGGTATGCTTCTTGGACACAATTTGTGGCCAAATTCTATAAACACTTTGACACTGACACCCACCATTTGGGTCATTTGACCAAGTTAAAATAGCCAATCACAATGGAATATTTTATCATTTCCTTTGAGCATTTGGATTTTAGAAAAAAGGGAATGTTTGATTCCTTCTTCAGGGAATGCTTTATTAGTGACTTAAAGGATGAAATCCAAGCTCAAGTCTTAATGGCTCACCCCCAGACTTGGGTGGAAGATACTAAATGTGCCAAGAAAGAACAACAAGTTCTCTTTTCCTAGAACTAAAAATCCTCTTTTATTCCTCTTCATAAACCTACTAATCCTACCCCTCATTTCACCCCTCTTAAGATCCAAAAATTAACTTGGGTAGAAATGGATAAACACCAACTCAAGGATATTTTCTATAATTGTGGTAACGAATATTTTTCAGGGCACAAGTGTAAGGAACATAAGATTTTTATGGATATTTCTGAGGATGTTGTTGAGGAGGCCAAATTTTCCCCTATGGAAGAGCTACCCCAAGCATATGATTCTACTCTACCCTCTGATCCACCAGAATTTGAACCATTGATTTCTCTGCACACCCTCATTGACTTCTCCACTCCCCAAACCCTCGAGCTAATTGGATACATTAATCATAGAAAATTAATAGTCCTAATTGACAATGGAAGCACCCATACTTTTATTCATCATCACATTTCCCAATAAATCAATTGTTATATATGTGTTTTCAACAATTTTCAAATCATGATTGCCAATGTCAGTTCCATGAAATGTGGCGGGTGTTGTGAAATTGTGTGCCTACAAATTGGTCGGCACCACATTAAATCTCATATGTTTTCCTTCGACATGGGAAGATGTGACATCATGCTCAGTGTTGAATGGTTACACACTCTCGTCTCCATCCTCGTGGATTTTAAGGACCTAACCATGAAATTCCAACAGGAGGGACATCAATATAAGTTTCAAGGAATCACGGTAGGCTCACCTAATATCATCAGTTCCCATCGAATGCAAAAGCTACTAAAAAAAGGTCATTGTGTCAATATTTCCCAACTCTATTTCATTCATGTTATTGAGACTCCCTTTATGCACCCTGACCTCCAATATATATTATCTTGATGTAAGTTTTAAACCCATGAAGTAAAGCAATGCATACATATTCTTAAGAAAAACAAAAAGTAATCAATGGCTCATACACATAGTACACAGATATTTACATTGGAAACCCTTAGCTAGGAGAAAACCAGCCTTCCTTGGTGCTACACCTCTCAACTCTTCATTGTATTAATTTCACCATTCACAATACAATATATACATAATATTTTAGGTATTCCGCAACTACCAAAACCCTAATCCATTAATCAGGGATTAATTTATAAAATTACTAAAAATAACACCCCACGCACACATGTAAAGAATATAACACCTACCCAACATTCTCCCACTTATTTTTTTCTTTGCATATAAGGGGTCACATGATTGCATAGTCAACAATCCAGGGCAGCAATGCCCATTGTTTCTCTACACTGGGAGAACTTCTCGGTGCTCACAGACTTTGTCAATGAATCTACAACATTCTTCAAAATGTCAACCTTATCTGACAACAACTTCTTGTCTTCAACCATGTCTCTCACAAAGTAATATTGAACATCAATATGATTTTTCTTTGAATGATAAGTTGGGTTCTTTTCCAGGAATATTGCACTCTGACTATTGCAATCTAACCTTACTACTTGTTGCACCAACCCAATACCTGAACACAATATCTATAACCATATTGCTTCCTTGCATGCATAAGTAGTTGTCATGTATTCATCTTTTATAGTTGAGAGTGCCACTATAGCCTATCTTTTATTAATCAAATTGATTGTTCCTCCAAATAGGTTAAACACATACCCGCTTGTAGATCTTTTGCGATCCATATCTCCAGCCCAGTCTGCATCAATAAACCCATGTATTTACAACACTTTGTCCAATTCTAGTCTTCCTTAGTAGCACAATCCATAGCTATAAGTGTCACACAAATACCTAGAAACCCTCTTTACTGATGTCTATTTCTCCTGCCCTGGTTTTGACATATACCTGCTCAAAACTCCCACTGCATGTGAAATGTTCGATCTAGTACAGACCATTGCATACATCAAACTACCAACCGCACTAGCATATGGAACATGGGGCATGTCCTCTTCATGTTCTTGTGTATTGGGACACTGATCTACAAATAAATTTACACCTATAGGAATAGGAACCTTGACTGAATTACTTTCCTACATATTAAACCTCTGCAATATCACCTCAACATATTTTCTTTGATTTAACCAGAGTTTCATGTTTGCACAATCTCTTTTAATCTCCATTCCCAGAATGAAGTTAGCGGCATCGAGATCCTTCATGTAAAATTTGGAGGATAGCTGTGATTTCATTATTTTGATAACATCCATGTTATTTCCTACCAGCAACATGTCATCAATATACAACACTACATAAATGCAATGATTACCAACCTACTTGGAATATACACAGTGATCATCCCTTCTTCTCATAAATCCCAGCCCAAGGATGTATGTGTCAAACTTTCTATACCACGTCATAGGTGATTTATTCATACCATATAGTGACTTCTTTAGCTTACATACTAGCTCTTTCTTTCCCTTCATTGCAAATCCTTTTGGTTATTTTATGTAGATTTATTTTTCTAGATCCCCATGTAGGAATGATGTCTTCAAATCCATTTATTCTAATTCAAAATCAAAAGTAGCAGCAACAAATAAAAGAAATATAATAGAAGTTAACTTGGAAACATGAGAAAAAATCTCACCAAAGTCAATTCCCTCTACCTGGAAATAACCTTTTTCTACTAACTGAGCTTTGTATTTCTCCATTTTTCCTTATGTATTCAACTTATTCTTAAACACTCATTTTCTTCCATTGGCCTTTCTTCCAGTTGGAAACTCAACTATATCCCATGCCTCATTCTTATCCAAGGCATTCATCTCTTCATCCATGGCCTTCTTTCAGAGATTAATATCCTCTAAATCCACTACTTCCCTGACAGTTTTGGGATCATCATCAGTAATAGATAGAGAAAAAATAGCATGAAAATCAGGTGTACTATACCTTTTTGGTTTCCTTATTTCCCTCATTGATATCCTCAATACTAGAGTATGAGGTTCTTCATCTTCTTTTGTTGATTTAGATTTTGCATCATCCAGCTCAAACTCTATTTTCTCAAGTTCTTCCTTCCTTGGTAGGAATTCATGTTTTGGAACATCTTTGACCTCTCTAAAAAAACATCTCAATTGTAAAGAGTCTTATTAGTTTCTGGGTTCCAAAGCTTATATCTTTTCATACCATCTTTATAACCAATAAAGATACACTTTTCGGCTTTACTATCCAACTTACTCCTATTTTCCTTTGGAACATGTACATAAGCATCACAACCAAACATTATGAGATGTTCAAGAGAGGGTTTCTTACCAGTCCATACTTCATGCAGAGTTTTGTCCACCAATGTTGATGAGGGTGATCTATTTACCAGGTAACATGTAGTACCCATTGCCTCTACCCAGAATTTGTGTCTTAACCCTGCACCACTGAGCAAGCTCCTTGCGTTTTCCATCAACTCATGGTCATCCTTTCTACAATCCCATTTTGTTGAGGTGTGTATGGAGAATTCTTATGCCTTGATATACCACACTTCTTACAGAAATATTTGAATTCATTCCCACAAAATTCTCCATCATTATCTATCCTCAACATCTTTATTTTGTTCTATGTCTGATTTTCTACCAAATACTTAAACTCTTTAAATTTATCAAATACCTCAGATTTTTTCCTAAGAAGATAAATCCATCTGTTGCTTGATAAATCATCTATGAATGAAACATAATACATAGATTTACCTAGTGATGGAATAGGCACATGGCCAAACACATCAATGTGTATCAACTCTAATATCCCCTTTTCTCTTGTAGCACCAAATTGGAATCTTACACGATTATGTTTACCATATGTATGAAATGTTCACATAAATCAAAATCTAGGGTATAATTAGACATACCTTCAACCATACCTTTATCGTGTAGTGTTTGAAGGCCCTTTTCTCCAATATGTCCTAGTCTTTATTGTCATAGCATGGTATTCTTTCCGGGGATAGTATGGATTTTGTCTTCTTTACTTCTCTGCTCAGTGGCAACAAAACTATTACACCCACCAATATAAGTGTTTACCAACAACTTGTACATAGTTCCACATCGAACTCCCCTCATCAACACAATTGTTCCTTTGACCATATTGCAAGTGCCCTTTCCCAATAACGTATCCACACCTACATCATCCAACTTACTTACAGATATTAGGTTCCTGGTTGGATCTGAAATGTGCATAACTCCAAGGAGAGTTCTAATCCTTCCATCTTTCAGCAACAACTTAACCCTTCCATGTCCCATGATTTTGGTTGTCGAATCATCTCCTAGGAATACATCACCACCGTCATACTTTCCATATTCATTGAACCACTCCTTGTGAGTAGTCATATGAAATGATGCACCTAAGTCGATCAACCATACATCATTATCTGCATGTGTACCTGTAGATGTCAGGTAAACATCACCTCCTTCTTCTATGGAGGTTTTCTCCTCTATGGAAGAGGCATCATCAGATCCATTTGATTTATAAAATTTCTCAGACCTGCAATCTATCTTATAATGCCCATCTTTACCACATTTCCATTGTTTCCTCAAATATTTTCTTGGGGATTTATACCTACCTTTAGATTTAGATATTATCGTCGAAGACTTATTTGTATCCCTATATTTGGGATGACCTCTTACAAATAAATAATATGTGTTATGACTATCCATGCTTTTCCACCTTATCTCTTCTGATAATAAGGATGAAAATACATCATCATACTTCAATGAAAATTGAGTGGTACTACCAATTGCTACATCACAGGAGTATGGAAAAAAACATAACAAAGTAATACACTTATGTTCTTCTGCAAGAGTGATATTAACAGATCCAAGTTGACTTACTAGAGTATTTAAGGCATTTAGATGCTCTGTCACAGAATCTCCATATTCCATCCTAAGATGATACAGATTCTTTCGAAGAAACAACATGTTTACCAAGGACTTTGACTGATACAGATTCCCCAACTTTTCCCATAGTTCCTTGGTTTTAGATTCTCCTGACACATTTAGTAACATCAAATCTTCCAAGTAGAGTCGAATCATACTCCTTTATCTTCTATCCATCTTCTCCCAATCATATTTTGACATACTGTAGATTGAGTACTAGTAGTTTGTGTACTAGTAGTTTATGTACCAATAGTTTTTGTAATAGTAGTTTCTGTATCAGTAGGTTGTGTACCAGTAGGTCATGTACCAGGATCCACAACGGTCCATTTTTATTTATCTACAAGAAGGTCCTCCATCTTGAGATTCCATAGCTCAAATTTTTTACCATTGAACTTATCAATCTTGATTCTAGAATGGCTTGCCATTATCTTTCAACACACGAATCACCTCTGCAAAGATCCCACTAAACCCAGGTTTATCACAGACCCAAGATAAACTTGATCTATATGGACCAATCCAAACCCTTGGCAACAAAGGTGTCTCCCTGAAGCCAAAAACATGCTCTGATACCACATGTAATTTTTAAAACTATGAAGTAAAGCAATGCATATAGATTCTTAAGTAAATCATAAAGTAATCAATGGCTCATACACATAGTATACAAATATTTATGCTG
This sequence comes from Picea glauca, assembly GCA_000966675.3. Taxonomy (NCBI): domain Eukaryota; kingdom Viridiplantae; phylum Streptophyta; class Pinopsida; order Pinales; family Pinaceae; genus Picea; species Picea glauca. The sequence goes on along the minus strand of JZKD02S1648504.1, from coordinate 673,873 downwards.
GAAACCCTTAACTGGGAGAAAATGAGCCTTCCTTGGTGTCGCACCTCTCAACTCTTCATTGCATTAATTTCACCATTCATAATACAATATATACACAATATTCTAGGTATTTGTAGCTACCAAAACCCTAATCCCTTAATTTGGGATTAATTTAGAAAACCGCTAAAAATAGCACCCCCCACACACATGCAAAGAATATAGCACCTACCCAACACCCGACACCAATCTATTTTTAGCACTCTCCATGGACTTCCCCCTTCCCGTGGCATCCATGATCATTCCATTCCTCTAGTCCCATGCAGTCTTCCTCCCAATGTTCGCCCTTATTGTCATCCCTTTTCCCAAAAAATGAAATTGAGAAAATTGTTCAAGAATTGCTAGAAGTAGGTGTGATTCGTCCTAGTACCAACCCATATTCTTCTACGATAGTCACAGTACTCAAGAAAGAAGGCACTTGATGCATGTGCTCTGATTTTCATTAATGACCTTTTGGATGAATTGAGTGGTGCTCAATACTTTACCAAACTTGATCTTCATTCTAGATACCACCAGATACATATGAAAGAGGAAGACATCCCCAAGACTTCCTTTAGAACTAATGAGGGTCACTACGAGTTCTTGGTCATGCTCTTTGGTCTGTGTAATGCCCCCCCCACTTTTCAAATTCTCATGAATCATGTCTTTCGTCCTTTCCTCCGTCATTTTGTCTTAGTTTTCTTTGATGATATTCTCATTGTAGATATTAACCTTGTACAATATTTTACTACAAATATATTTTCAATAAAAGAACAGAAAAGATACAATGGAAAATACACACATTACATAGAGATTTTCCCCCTGGAAACCCAAACCGGGAAAACCAACATATTCTATATTCATTCATAGTGATACATTGTTTACAATACAATATACATATAGGAGCCAACAACATCCAAAACCCTAACCCAATGACCTGGATTAGTCAAAAACCTTAATTCCTTAACCAGAAATAAAAAACCATTGGAAAAAACCATGTGTTGAAAAACCACCCAACAATGGACACAAAAATCGAGGCGACACAAAAATGAGGCAATCCCCCTAGACTTAGTCGTGCAAATAATAGAACACATACCAAACACTCATCTATAGTAAAACTTGGCAATCCCATCTCACCCATGTGGATCAATTTCCCTATCTTCGATCTAAGCACAAACTTTTTCTCAAACACTCTAAGCATTCTTTTGGTGCCTTTGAAGTGTAATACCTAAGTCATATTGTCAGCAAGGATGGTGTACAGGTGGATCCTAAGAAAATTGAAGCTATTAAGGATTAGAATCACACTAAAACTCTTAAAATCCTGCGTAGTTTCTTGGGTTTAACAAGATATTATCACAAGTTTGTTCAGAATTATGGAAAAATTGCAACTCCTCTCACTACTCTCCTTAAAAAGAATGCTTTCAGTCGGACTCCAACAACTGATCAATCCTTCCAAGCCTTGAAAGATGCTATGTGCACAATTCCTATCTTTGCACTATTAGAATTCACCAAAACTTTTGTCCTAGAATGTGATGCGCCAGGGAAAGGAATTGTGGCAGTTCTCATGCAAGATGGTTGCCCTTTGGATTTCACTTGCAAACAACTATCAGAGTGAAATGTGGGCAATCCACCTATGGAAAAGAAATGTTGGATATTCTGCATGTAATGGATCTTTGAAATCCTTATCTATTGGGGTGATGCTTCTAAATTAAAACTAATCACCGTAGACTCAAGTATATTTTGGAGCAAACAATTTTCTCCCTAGAGCAACAAAAATGGGTGACCAAGGTGTTTGGATATTATTATGAGATCATATACAAGAAAAGAAAATAAAATGTGGTTGTTGATGCACTTTCAAGGAAATATGAAGAACAAGGGTCCATATTTTTCCTCTCATTCATTGTAGCAGATTGGATTCAAGTTGTTTACTAGGAATGGTTGCAAGACCCCAAACTTTCTAGCCTAATCCAAAAATTGCAACAAGATCCTAAAGCTTCACCAGGGTAATCTTGGCACGATGAAGAGCTTCACTATAAAGGTTGTCTATGCTTAAGGAAACAGTTGAACCTTAAATCCATGGTGCTTTCTAAGTTTCATGCTTCACTTTCAGCTAGGAATTCAGGGTTTACAAAAACCTATGAACAGGTCAAATGTTCTTTTTTCTAGGATTGTATGAAACAGGACATCTACACCTTTATGGTTGAATATGATACATGTCAATGCAATAAGGGTGAAACAGTCAAAAATCCATGCACACTTTAACCACTCCCAATTCCACTTGCTATTTGGAGGGATATTTCTATGGATTTCATTGTTGGCTTACCTAAATTGGGCAATAAGTCAGTCATCATGGTGGTAGTAAATTGTCTTTCTAAATATTCTCATTTTTGTACTTTTCAATACCCATTCACCGCATCCACTCTGGGGAACCCAATTGCATCTCAGAACTGCCTATCATCCCTAGATTGATGCAAAAAAAGAAGTTTTCAACAAGTGTTTCAAAACATAATTGTGTTTTTTCGCATCTGACAGACAAAATCAGTTGGCTCAGTGGTTACCCCTAGTTGAATGGTGGTACAAGCCATCTTACCATACTGCCACTCGCATGAGTCATTTTGAGGAAATCTATGGGAAAAAGTTGTCGCCAATTCTCTCCTACATGCCAGGTGTCTCGAAGGTTCAATATGTTGACAACAATATTATAGTTAGAGAGGAAATTCTTCATACCCTCAAAGAAAATTTGGTCATGGCTCAGAATCGCATGAAGAAACAAGAAAACCAGGGTCGCTCTGAATGTCAATTTGTTGAAGGGGACCAGGCGTTTCTTCGTCTGAAACCTTATAAGGAGACTTCACTCAATTCAGAACACTGTCAGAAACTTGCACCTAAATTTTATGGTCCTTATACCATTCTCAAGCGAGTGGGGCTCGTGGCCTACCAATTAGCTCTGCCCAGTCATTCTAAGCTCCATCTTGTTTTCCATGTCTCATGCTTAAAGAAAGTGATTTGAACTAAGTGATAGAATCAAAATAGTCTACCTGAGTTGGATGAAGAAGGTTCCATTTGGTTGCAGCCACAAGCAGTCTCGGACTAGGAAGAGCATCATCTCTGTCAGCACACCATCAAGGAAGTGTTAATTCAATGGAAGGATACAACTCCAGAAGATGCCACCTAGGAGTCGGCTACCATTATGCAACAATTTCATCATCTCAAGCCTTGAGGACAAGGTTGTTTATTAACGAGGAGGGCATGTTAGGGACCTAATCTCCCTAATCCCTCACGTAGGTAGAATAATATATTTTCCATGTAATAAAGGCCAACATTAGTTAATAAGGCCTATTTAATAATGTGAACTAGTCTAGTGTAAGAAGACTTAATAGAAGCTTTTGCTTCTAGAAATTTTTTCCTCTAGAATGTTCTTTGGAATATAGAAGTATTATAAATAGGAGTAGAAGGTATGAGAAAGACTTGTCTTGAGAATCATTGTAATAGATCTATGTTTTGATTGAGGTTTCCCCCTTGAAGAGGCAAGTGAACTTGGTCTTCTATCATTAAAAGTATCATTTTTGGTGTTGTGATTCTCTATATTTTTTTGTTCCGTTGATATTTGTTGTAATTGTTATAACCCTATAATTTATAGGATCAACTGTTGATTGTAATTTTGTTCCTTTAGTGTTTTGACTTGTAGATAATATTTCATTCTGCAAAAGAAAAGAAAAGAAATAAAAAATGAGAAAAATAAAAAGAGGGCATAAAAGAAAATGGATAAAGCCCCATGAAATGATAATGACTTGATCCATACAATTTAAACATGGCCAAGTCATTTAAATTTAAGTATTTAGGATTAGTGAATAAGCTTGGCTAAACTGTCTAATCTTAGACAAGTAATTAGGTTAGCTAGTGAATAAATCTGACCAAACAGTCTAATCTTGGTCAAATAGACCCAAGGTAGAGTATTTTCTTATCCCAACAGTCTAAGCTGGGCTAAAGGTGAAAATGAGTAGGTTAGGACATAGGTTAGTTAGTTTCTCTTCAATAAAATATGTAAGATGATCGATGAAAAATGCATGATCTTGATGGTGAAATGTTTTTCTAACCCCATGGTGACAAAAGAAAGGGAAGCAGTGCACAAAACCCATGAAAAGGTCATTAAGCCTAAGTTTTGCCTCATATACTGAATTGTGCCCCGGAGATTAAAGATCGGGCCTAGATCTACTACTAAGCTTTTGGTGCCCAGATCTACGGCTATGATGATTTTTCGGACCCCCCCCCGACCATTCTACCTTTAACGTCGAGGGGGGGCGGTCCGAAAAAGTGATTAAAGTGTGTGCTTATATTTACAG
>JZKD02S1648504.1:626302-655127 GCA_000966675.3 Picea glauca | reverse complement strand
AGGCAGGCCCCATCCCTACGTGGCATCATCTCATTGCATCTTACCTCCCCACTCCAAACATTTATCGCTTACCATTTTTCCAACTCACCAACGTCATCTAGAGATATCACACCCCAAAACCACCCCTTGCAAGTCCCATTTCATGACCCTGTCAGCATGTCCCCTCTAGCTAACCGTTACGGGTCATATCTTTTTCGTTTATTTCCCAATCACTATTTTTCACGTCGACCGGGTACACACATCATATGTCCTTCACCTTGCCCCCTCACGCTCTAAAGGACCCGTTGGCCATTTTTACTGGCCACATACCCTTTGTTCACCTAACATGTCCTTTTTTCTCCTAACGGATACTCGTTCACTAAATTCCAACCTCGTTTCGGTCATTCGCATTCCACTCACACTCACTGTGTATCAGAGACTCATTTTCCTTCGCCTCTGTAAAAATCTCATCCAACCATAGTTTTCGCCTACTAACGTGTGCTCAGTGTGCAGGTACCGGTGGAAATCAATGGCGCCCAAAAGTAAAAATTCAAATGTGGAGGAAAATCCATTTGTCCCACCTCCTGTCCATCTCGACCGGATCCCATTAGCAGACAAAGACTATTTAATATCATAAACCAGGTCTGAATTCAGCTTCGTCGAGCTACAGTCGTGGTTTAAAGACACCTTCATCGATCAGAGCGATGAAATTGGGCTCTGGGAGTCAAATTTCCCTCTGTATATTTTTCCCCAAGTCCATCATTTTCCCGAATTCGCCCTCAAATTCCAAGCACACTACCTCCCTGATCAGAGAGCCATAGTATCTTCGTCTGGAGAAACCTTTTTCCTTATTACACCCGAGGCCATCGATCAAATGATGCAGGTACCCAGAGTCGAACCCCGTTCTCCCCTCACCATTGAAATTCTGACAGAAATGTATCAGAACCTGTCTTTTCCCCAAAGAGCACAAATCTTTGAGCTTTTCCTCCCACAAGATGCCCAATTTCCTAAGAAGAATCCTCCTTATCATTCCTCCATATTTTCCGAAAAGGGAAACCAGATTATCTCAACACTGAGTTTTTTGCTTAGTTACTTCTCAGACGAATGGGTGAATGAACCTATCCTAGGTTTCCTGACCATTTTCTCTGTTGAAGAGAAAGTTGCCACCTAGTTTGATTACAACAATTTTTTGGCCGAAAACCTGCACGAGCAACTGGAAATTTCCCTACAGAAGGCATGTTCCGACATTATTCAATAATCGCCTACATGTTTATGTTCTATCAAGCAGACAAATTTTCCTTTCTCATGCAGAAAATGGACAAGGACGAAAAACCGCAAGCAGTAACTTTATGGACGTCGCTGCTCAGAAGAAACTCCACTGAGTTCAGTTTCAAACAGTTCATCGAGTTGTTTTATCACCCAGTGATAAGCATGCTCAATGGAAGACCAGAACCAAGGACAAATAAGGAGATCCAAAGAGTTTTGCACCTTTCGGCTCTCGCAAATACCGGGGACTGGTTCCTATATCATAATCACACAGAGATCAAAGTGTATGGGTGTGAACTAGCTCCATACAAATTGCCCAAGTATGTGCTTGTTCGAATATTTTCACTGGAGTATATTCGTCAGATGATAAACTCAGATGACATTCATTTTGTGTCTCTGAAGAAAAAACAAATGATGAGGATTAAAGGGCAAATAGGACCATTTATCTGCAACAATTGAGTTGTTGGGGAAGAGACAGATAAACTATTAAAGGAAATGAAATTCAGCACCAGTTTCATTTGGCGTTATGATCCAAGTGGGATCATTGTAGAGATGAGATCCAAAAACAAAAGTTCACCTTATGCTCACACCCTCAAACCAAAAATTGAAAAGTATGTGAACTAGATAGAGTGGGAGGAAAATACTCTGGTAGATATTGAACAGCAGGAATCTCCTTCAATCTCTATTTCACAGACTACCACTCCACAGGTACCAAAGGAAAAAAGGCCAGGAAAGGATGCCTCTCCTTCAGTCACTAAGGTATCAGTGAAATATTTTCAGGTATACAACAAAAGACCCAAAACCACTCATGCTACTCACATGTCTGGTGAGGAAGAGCCCTACTCTACCAAAGTGATTGAGGGAAAACATCAGGTGGTGTCCACTTCTTCTTCAAAGAAGCAGACAGATATAGCTATGACCACCCAAACTCCACAAGGATCTATACCTCTAAACATTTTCGAAAAATATGACATGATTAAAAAGAAGAACTAGATGTTGACCAACAACACCTACGCTCAATTCTGGAAGAAAACCTCCACAGCACAACACAGACTGTTGTCAGCTTTTGACACAAGGAAAGGAAGAATGCATTTGGAATTTCTGCAAGCATAGGTGCCCCAACCCAAAGAGATCACTGAATACAAAAGGTCAACTATTGTTTTTGACACCAAACAAGTCCATCCAGCTGACCAGGTGGATTTGTACAGACAGATTGGAGAAATGGTTTTCTCCACATTGGCACATGCTTCCTCTACGGCAGCAAAATTACAGGTATCTCTAAACAATGTTCAAACCCAATTGAAGCTGGAAAAGATATCCTCTTTTGCAAAGGATAACAGAATAAAATCCTTAGAGGAGTTGGTGCTCAAGATTGGGTATGATCCCTCAAATGTAAAAGAAACAGAGGAGATGTTAAAGAAAAAGAATGATGACATTGAATCTCTGAGAAAGCAGCTAAAATTTCCACCAACAGAGGATTCACAAGCTAAAGAAATAGCTAAGACAGAAGACGAGAAAGAGGAATTTCTTAAGCTAATCATGCAACAGAACACACAGATAAAGGAAATGGAGGTAGAATTGGAAAGGTTATTGAAAGAGAAGGAACAATCAACCCTGATGGAAGTCATTCCATTGAGTGCAGTTCCCTTTGCGGAAGTCAGTACAACAGTTGTGACAACAACCACTACAGAAAAAATTCCATCGACAACTCCATTCACAACACTGGAAAAAACTGTGGAGCTAGCAAAATCCATGGAGGAGATGACTTTGCAAGGAACATAGATCAATAGGCTGAAAATGAAGGTTGAAAGTCTCCAGGAACTCAAGTCTTCCTTCCAAACAAGATACAACATTGAGAGAAAAGTATCAAAGAAGCTCAAGCAGGAAATACAGCAGCTTCAGAAACAAACAGTGGCAGGTAAGACATTAGCAGAGGCTAAGGAAAATATCTGGACAGATATCTCCAACTCCATAAACGAAATTTGGCCCATGGTGCAAATCATGTTCGAGCAACATGATCTGGTGCTGAAGAGTAGGCAGGCCATCGACAGGATAAGAGGAGAGCTAGGTGAAATGCCCTCGGTAGCTAACGAGATCATCAAGTTTCTGAATTCAAAAACCAAGGAAGAGCTTGAAAACCTGAAAATTGAAGACAAAACAGAGACTATCCTCGAAGTCAAAAGAGTGTTGACCAAAAGAGGATTAATGTTGTAGTTGGAGGAGAATGCTTAGAACATGGACATTGGAGTTCATAGGTTTTTTAACAAGCTTGAGGCCTTACAAAAAAAGGGCCTTCCTGGTTTATTTGTCCTAAATGATAAATTGATGACCTTATCCGATTATAAGAAAAAGATTGCCACCGTGGCCAAAGATAGTTCCAAGTTCTCAGGGATACAAGACAGCATCACAAGCAAAGCGTTCTTGGAGACTTTGCAGCCTGACCTAAACATACAACATGAAATCAAGTACATTTTCCTCACCAAGCCGACTTTTGCTAAGTATACAAAGATGGATGAAATCTACCGTCGGCTACTGAAAGTTACCATCCTTGGTACACAAAGATGGGATGAGTTGTGTGAATTGATTGAGTAAAGAAAAAGGTCTCGTCCAAGCCAGTGTCTAGTGCAGTCAAATTCATATGAATGACTCACCAACGGTCTTCCCCAAAATCAACATGAGATATTCGATGCATCATCATCAATTCCTATATTTTTGTATCTTATTATCTAGATAGTTAAAATTAGCATCTGCCACGTCCTGATCATTGATGACAGGGTCGCTTGTAATTTTTATTATAAATACTTCAAACTTTGAAGTACTGAGGGTTGATATTTACACCCGAGCAAGCTGTAATCCCTGTAATTTTTATCAAGAGGTTATTCCAGTAATACAAAGAGACGTTTCACAGGATTCCTGCGTGTTAGTTGTTGGTGAAGTTTCCTCTGTCTTCATAAAAAGTTTTCTTTCTCAGTTATCATGTTGTTTTTCTAATCTAATATTTAAAAGAAGTTAAAGTTGCAGAATTTACCATCGCGTACTCTGTTCCTAATATTTTACAGATTTAAATGTTTTCCTTCTTATGTTATAACAAAGAAATTCTTAATTACTTTTTTGTTTTAACTGATTCTCACCTTTTCAGCAATCCATCATTTTATTTCTAAAGAATCCAGCAGTTGCACTACCTTGCCCTATAAAACGAATCTTCTAAAAACTGTCCTTTGATCTCCATTTTTATAAAACAGACCCCATAGCCCAATGGAAGCGTAAGTGACATTCATCCATTTTATTAAAAAATACAAACAACTCAGTACTATTCTTTTTAACTAGCCTAAGATCTGAAAATCCAAACAAATCTAAATCTTACAGAGAGATCCCTCTCTGAAACTGGCAGGGCTAGATCCCAGTTTCGAAGCGGTTGGTTAAGGTTACCTCTTGTAAATTTCTTCTGCCCATTTACAACCTATGGGAATTTACAGAGTGCTAACAGTAATATTTCTCTTTCTTCTTATTATAATATATTTGGTATCTTACAGCAACACATGACAGTGATATTTTGAAATCTATATCTTGCTCGGGTGTGCATGTAGAGCCAATGATTCTCATCCTTCGTCGACTACAACTAACAGTATAATGATTGGCGATGATTTCTAGGCATGATGTCGAATGTCATGTTATATGTTGTCTCATCCACCAGTCGATTAGACACCCTGTTGTCATAATCTGCAACTTTGTTTAAAACCCCCCTTCTCTATGCTTTTTGTGTCCATTTATCACCTTATCTTTGGCTTGGTTCTTTGAAAATTTGAGAAGGGTGTGAAATTTTGAGTGACACCATTGCTGACATTAGCATGGTCCCATGGACATGTTGTGGATTCTTATTGGTCCATGTCAATACTTATGTGGAAACAGAGCAGACTATGTTTCATCGGGCTCAAGGTGTTGTTCTAAATCTCCAGTGGGTCCCCTTTGTCCAGGTGGAAGCTTCTTATTTTCTCTAACAAGTGCTATGTTGGCATGCCATGTTGTCACTGGTCCTTCCGAGTATCTCTGTTGGAATGTTGATTTGGCTCCACATTATGTTGAGTGGGCATATAGGTGTGCACTATGGAATGGGTGGATAAGTGGTCTAGTGAAACCACAATACCACTTTCGTAACCCAACAAAGGTGGTTGTGTCTTCCATGCCCTTGTCGGGCGACACCATACATTTGTTATGCATGTATCCTCAAACCATTGTCACACCGCTTATGCTCCTTATCTCATGCATATTTATGGTGCAACATTGATTGCCAGTCGTATATCTGCCTCGCTTGTAGTCGTTCGATGGTCAAGACCCACACCTTTGTTGACACTTGGTTCTTGGGATTTGGTCTCGTGGTAATACCCTCTGCTAGTAGTCCTTAGGTCCTTTAGGGATGTGATAATCCCTGATTTAACTTTCGATAAGAGACCAAGTGCTTAAATATTTCCTTAAGAACCCAGGACATGGATTTTTGTTATTTTCTTCATTGTGCCTCAAAATAGGTGAGCACTTTCTATTTAGAGGGTCTAGAAGTTCGCCCTCTATCTCTTATCTTGTTTAGTCTCGACCTTATAACCTCAGCACACTTTTCATATCAAAGACATGGTCAAATATGGTACTAATGGTAGGTATGATATTTACAAGCGAATTGACACCAATTATTATGGCTACATGGATGATGAGAACGGTATCTTAGAGAAAGTCAAGCGGCCCACGGAGGAGGAGACTGGGCTAGAGAGTTGAGGGAGTGGTAGAGGATTGATTATGTCAATATGGATGTCAGGTTGATGGTCAAGAGTGGGGAGGTCATTTCCATTAATTCGGTCATGTTTGAGGAAGAGGAGGATGTGGCAGAAGAAATGGGAGAGTAGGACAAGGGAAACTAGCAACAGAGAGAATGAAATTGTGTTGCCCATATGCCCCTTCTAGATGAGAGATCAATCAAGCACATGGTTGTGGAGAAGAATAAATAGGATCTTCTTAGTAAATACATGAGTGAGGATATCATGGAGGAGCAGGCTTAGTCCAAGGAAATGCTTAATATTTAGTGATAAGGCATGCTAGCGAAGCTTATGGATCATCAGTTTTTTTTTCCAAATGTGCTTCTTAACTTTTATTAAATATACAATATGGGCCTTGGGTCATTCTTGAGGTTGACAAAGTATTAAAATTAATACATCCAGTAGGGTTCATTTCTTGTTGATGAGGAAAAAGGGGCACTGGGAAGCTCTGATCATAGAGCTTGTTAGTCCTAATTGTGCCAAAGTAGGGGCCAAGATGACAGACTTGGAAGGGAATGAAGTTGATGTGCCTGGTGCCACCAGAAAGAAAAGGGCCCTGGTTATAAACACTTAGTGTCTATGAAATCCCTCCCCAACCTCAAAGAGATATTCAATAAACCCCCTCGAGGCAAAGAAGAGGAGGTCTAGGTATGATATTTACAAGCGAATTGACGCTAGTTCATATTATGGCTACATTAATGATGAGGATGGTATCTTAGAGAAAATCATGAAGCTCGTGGAGAAGGAGATGTGATCCAGAGTGATGAGGGAGTGGTAGAGGATTGAGTCCATACACTAAATTATGAGAGCCATGGAAAAGTGACCTCCATTTTTTCCTCCACAAAGAAAAACCTCTGCAAAATTTAATTGTGGATGTTTGCATACGTAGTTTCTGAATTAAATTGTTTTTCCTTTGGTTGTTACTGTTATTGCTCCTGCGCTCATCGTCATCGTCAACTTCGATTCACATAAAATTATTTTCAGTCATATATATATATATATATATATATATATATATATATATATTATATAATATAAAACACACACATATATAGCTATTTTTTATTGATAAAAAACTGAAATTAATTTATGTTTGCAAAAAAAATGTGGAAAATTAATTGGTGCTACTACGATAGATAATACGCATAGTGACCAGTGTGCAATATCAAAAAGAAATCACTACTAAATGGTGAGATAATTATAACGCACTAGTGCTCCATGGTGTTGTGAGTGGACTGTGAGAGGCACCCTTCTCTTGTGGACTCCTAGCCCCAGCTCGAGGGTGACTTGTTGTTGAGATTTGGAATAGCAAGTCTATGGTTGGGTGGAACATCCTTCCCAAGTAGTTGTTTGCACAAAAAAATTGAAAGACAAGTGTTTATCAACATGCAATCTCACCTGTAAATTCCAAGATGCATGTACTAGGAAGGCAATCTAGGCAATGATTCATGTTTCTCTTTTATTAATACAACAAAAATTGATCACTTCAAAAAACTTATTCTAAATAAAGACAGATAACATTCAAGAAGAAATATTGTTTTTATTTTATAAAAGAAACATACATAAATGCAATCTCCCTCTCCTTGCATCCCATAGGAAAGAAAAAAGAATGTAGTGGCATGCCTTAGCCAACCAATGGATAGGGCCTTTTAAATAAAACAACTTCCTTTGAAGTAGCATATTTAGGTAGGCTATTGATATCCAACATATTTCTCTCTTTGTAAAGCACTCTCCTCAATTGGATATGCCTTCACTTTCTTGTGAGCTCATATGATTTATGGCAGTAATTGGATTTATAATAAAGCCAACCTTGTAATGGAAATGTTCCTTAACTTTTCCATTTTCTTTTTTGTTGTAATAAACCTAGGAAATAGACAACAACAAAGTGCCTCGTGAGATTTGAAAGATCGAATATGGAGAATATTAATGGAATTGATCCTAGAGAAATACTCTTAAACCATTATTATTGTGGAAGTTGGAAATCTCAAAATTTTGAATGTATTTCCAGTATCTTGGAATTTCTTCATACTATAACTCCAAAGGAAAGTAGAATAACCAAACCAAACAAGAACGATAAATAATTCCTTTGTGACTAAACTAAAATTTTCAATCTATTAGCAAATATTAAGGCCAAAGGAATTTAAAAAGTATGGACAACCCTCAAAGTTCCCCACTCTATTTTCTCTATATGTGGAAAAAAAAAAAAAAAAAACCTTTAGCACATAATTTATATCATTTTCTACCTTTACCTGCAAGTTCAATTATATCAAATATCCTAGGGTTTTCTTAGATAACCATATTCTTACATACTTAGAAATCAGTGGATTCTCTTGTAGAGGTTTCTTGTCATGTTCGAAGAAGACATATGTTGTGAAAATTGGTGATTTTTATCTTGGTTACTTTAGTCCAACAATATTGTTAGGCATGCTTTGTCACAATGGGGTGGTTCTCGTATCCTTAAGGTGAAAGTAAGAAGAGTATAGAGAAACGTGTATGTGATTTGGGCTTTTCATGAGTTCCTTACTACTTTCACAATGTGAATGAAGTGGCCAAGTATGCAATGGCATATCATATACACAGGAACACATTTTGTTACTTTCACAATGTGAATGAGGTGGTCAATGCAATAACATATCATATACATATTCATAAGAGGTATATTGTTTGGCTTTAGTGATCTTTGATACTTTGATGAATATTCATAATGCATTTCCATTATCTTATAGAGTTTCTTCATATTAGAATTCTGGATGAAGACGGTATAATCAAACCCAACACAAACATTAAAGAAGTCCTTTGTGACTAGATTGAAACTTCCAATCTAGTAGTGAATATGAAGGCCAAAGGAATTGAAGAAATATGGACCTCCTAAAAGTTCCTCACTTTGACTTGTCTACAGGAGAAAACAACAACCAAAAAAATTTCGGTTCGTAATTTATACGATTTTCTACTTTTACTTGTGAGTTCAATGAGATCCGTCATCTTAAGGTTTGTTTAGATAACCATATTTCTACATACTTGAAAATAAATGCAAGCTCTCGTGGATGTATTTTATCGTGTCCAAACGAAACATATGTTAGGAAAAGTTAGGGATTCTTCTCTTCTCTTTTAAGCCAACAACTAAGTTGAGTTGGTCCATCCATAAATATATCCTTGTTGCTTTGGGTTTGCAATGATTTGGTCATGTTCTATATATATCCTTTTTCGCTTGCCACAATTTCCTTGAAAGATGGTCAGGGGAGGTACCCCACATCTATTGGCCATCCATAAAGAAAAATTTCAAAATAACCTCATAACACTCTTCAAACATGATATTGCATCTCCCCCCTCCATAAGGTGACCTTATAGTAACTTTATCTTTGTTGTAGTGAAGGTTGGAAGAAACTTTATTGGTATAGTATTTTTATTTTTTTATGGGAAGAAAACTTAGAAAAGAATTTGTGTTCTAATATATATAAATGGTTATTTTAATATTTGACTTTTGTGTTCTAGTTAGTTATGAGTTATACACACACTCGCGTCCAAACTTGCTTTAACATATGTAATATTGAGTTAATATCTCAAACTTTTATAATTCTTTTTACACAAAACAAGACTATGGAATTCATCCTTATAATAGTTTGGGTTGTGATGCAAAGGTTAACTATAAACCCTTGGCTTTCTTTATCACTCTATAATTCTATAAAAAAGACCATTAAAAAGCCTCATAATGAAACACTAAAGAAGTGGTCAGGGTTGTTGTTGGATACATATTGTATTTAGTAGCAAAAACAAACAATCAACAAGTAGTTCATTGCAAAGACGTTGGTAAATTTGTAGTAAAAGAAGCAGAGGAGGAGAAGAGGGAGGAGGCTTAACATGTTGAAGTAAAAGTAAAACAACCCCAAGTTGATGACCAAAAACATTATTTTATTCAAATTCCTTGAGAGGACAACCCACCCATTGAAAATGTTTTTGCTTTGGATGAAATGGAGAGTAGCAGAGAAGAAGAAAGAGATCACAACAACAACAACAACAATAACCAAGGTGATATTACATGTTCTTATTTAAAAAGAGGCCTTTATGTTAGCTCTAACTACGAAGAAGATAAAGACAAACAAGGAAATGGTGATGTAACGGATGTGATTAGCGAACAAGAGTTGGGAGGGGAAATTAATAAGGCCCTCCATAATTATATGGACACCCTCAATGTCCTTTCCAATCCTCATGGAGAAACCCTAAAAATGTCAAAGGTGAATTTATTAATGACGGTGGAGAGGATGAGGAGGGGCCTAAAATGTCAAAGGTGAAAATTTGATGACGACAAAGAGGATGAAGAGAGGCCTTATAGGGTTGAGAAGTATTATTCTTCAAAATACAAGGTAAAATCTCTAATTTTTGTATGTCATATGATTATATAAATAACATGTTTGGTTTTATTTGCTTTGATTTATCATATATGAGAATTAATGGGAATTAGGGGGTGAAATGGGCTAGTTAGAAGAGGTAGAAATGGTAGGGTTATATATTAAAGGTGATGATGAAGAATCAATGGACCATTTGAAGGATCTTTAAGAAGTTATAGGTCCAAATTATATATTTCCCACCTTTGTCTTTTCTTCATCGGAAAATCACTCTACTAAGTACTCCTCATTGGATTCAAGGTTTTTTTTTTAAATAAGTTTGGATTGGGGTTCAATGGGAACCCTCCCTCTTATTCTTGGTTCAATTCCACATAGAGGGCTCATGATCCCATGTTTGCAAAGAGGAAGGAAAGTATTTAATACGTTCTTCCTTACTCCATTCCTTTTCCACAAGGTTAAAGCAAGAATTCTACATCAGACATCCAAGGAAAAACAAACTTTATGTTTCTTGGTGGGAATCACTATGATGTAATGAGTGGATTTCTTAGCAACCGATAGTCAACCCTTCTAATACATGGATTCTCTATTCAAGTTTCAATGCAAAAACAAAGTGACCTATTTCCTTCTCAAATCCCACCTGAGCTCATCATTGTTGACAATTCACCTCCATTGAACGAAGCTCAGGGTCTAAACCTTACAGTCGTTGATCTTTGCAATGATCCCTCAATGAAATTTGCAACCACTGAGCATAAGCCATCAGGTGGGGAGAAACCAAAGCATACATAGAAGGAGGATAGGAAATGAAAAAAGTGATCACGGGTAGTAAAGAAGAGAGAAGAGGTAATGATTGATAGTAGGAGAAGGATTATCTTTCAAAGAAATTAGTCAAATCCAAATACATGCTCTAGTGGGAAAGTTTCATGGTAGATGTATTTCAAAAGGTTCCTTGAGGCACTCAATTGTTCAAAATTGGACAATGGTGGTGGGTTATAGCTTGGCCTCCATATTCTCTCAAAGGGCTAGATGACATTCCCATTTCAAGAGGAGAAGTACAAAGAGACAATCATGTTGAAACATTGGGTCTAGAGCAATTGTTGCCTAAAATAAAAAAAAAATCGGGAATCGGCGTTAGATCCAAATAAGGCAGCATAGACCCAATAGACTATGTGGTTCAAACTTCCAAGTTCTCCCTTGGAGCTCTAGAAGGACAAAATATTAATGGGCATAGGCAACACATTAGGTAATTTGATCAGTCTCAGCCCCAACTATTGCTTAATTTCTGATAGAATAGTAGCAAAATTTTGTGTTGAAATGGATGTCCAAAAGGGTTTACCAAAAACCCTGCAGATACCATGTGGAAAATAGACTATTGTCTAATCTATGGATTACCAAAATGTTCCCTTTTGATGCCATTAATGTTGTTAATATGGGCATATAAAGTATGATTAATCATCCAAAAATGGAAGTAGTATATTGTCAAAGGGGTTAGAGATCCGAAGGTGGACCTCCTCAATTCCATTAAAGGAAAAAGGAAATGTGCATGGGACTGAGGGTAAGAATTACAATGGTGAGAATGATTCTCTAGTTATCTAACATACTTATTTTTAGGCTCAAAAAGACTCATTGGTATTATTGGATTATGCCAAGCACTAAGAAGGAGGAAAGTTTGAAGTGGGGACTAGTCAAAAGAAAAATACGGAGGTTATACCCACTACTAATAATAAAAACTCTATCTCTAGGGGGAATATAAAAGGGTATTCCAATATTATAGTGGAGGAAAAATTGATCTACTTTCCCTTTAAGGAGGAGAAATCAAATTAAGCCCTCAAACCTTGCTTGAACACTCTCCATACCTCAGTGTTTTTGGATGAGGTTATGCTAGACAATAGAGGAGAAGGATCAAAAGACAAAAGGAACATTCCAGCTCCAAATCCAATTGAGAGGTATGTAGGGTAGGGAAGGTGTTGAATATGCAACACACCCTAAAATTCTAAATTTTGAGTACCACTTTATCATTATGATTAGATTGGTTGTTGAAGTTTTGTTTTTCTTTGAATGATGTGTTTTGATGCATATGCCTTTCATGCATTCATGTAAGTTCAAGAAAGAGTTATGAGCTGAAATCAAAAGAAACGTATCCTAGAGTATAGGCCTAGTTCAACCCTTTTGGGCAGGGTCAAAAGTACAAACAAAGCACATGAAGTAGTTTCGTCGAACAATGTTAAAAAGGTAGGTTCATATGGGTTAGGAGGCTTACCGAGACAAAGTGTGCCAAAGGTAACTTTTCCTATCCGCTGAAATATATTGTCATAGGCACCGAAAAATACTTAGACCAATCCGTCGAAAAGAACAAGTTTTTGTTGTGATAAAAAAAAGACAAAATTAGTGAACCACCAAAAACACATTTTTGACAAGCCCGCCAAAAAATAGTCGTCAAACCACCAAAACACGTTCGTTGAACCTTTGAAACAAAATATTAGCTTTCTCCGATGCAATAAATGAAGGAAAATCGCCGCATTTTCGAGTTCACCTAAATGATAAGAGAAGAGAGTAGTGTTTAATGAGAAATGAGAGAAGAATGTTGTCGTTGACCGAATCATTTATTAAGGAATGTTAGAAGAATGTTGAGTTACATGGAAACAAGGTAAGTTTGTTGGTATAGGAGTCGAGAGAAATTTGCATGCATAGTGGAAGCTTTTGAATATCAACTGCAAGCAAATGTACCCAAGTATCTTCACTTTAAAGCAAAGTTTTCTTAGTGTTCATTATGATTCAGTTCTTCAAAGGTTATGATTTTTGAAGTTCATTCTATTTTAATTATATCTTTGTTAAATGTTGTTTGAGGAATTGTGAAGTATGATATGGTAAAAGTGAATTTATTTTTGTATGCGAAGAAGATGCCTCCGATAAAGACACCAATTAAAATGCCCAAGGTGAAGCCTAAAGAAGCAGGAAAGGCTCGCTAAGAAAATTAGTCGAGTTTAATGATGCAATTAATGATTATGTTTCAATTATTTAGATTCCAACTATAGAATAGTTTGTAGTACACCAAGTTTTCAAAGACACATACACCAACACTAATTCAACGATGGTGTTACTAAGGTGGAATGATTTGTTTCTGAAGTTTAAAGAGAAATATTATCCAGGTACTATTCCTCACAATGATCCAGTGGCCAGAGAAGTGGATGTATGATCTAGGTGGATATCAGTGGCCACCCACCTATTCCACTGGCTCAAAACAGAGTTTTCCATTTTGGTAGTTTTTCTACAGTTTTTTGGATCACAAACTTCTGGGGTCGTTTTGAATCCCTAAACGACATTTTTTTGACGTGGTAGCGCCCATTAAATATTTGTTGGGATGTATTGGGCTATTTGTAATGTGCACTACTAGGATAGACCTTTCTGACGAGGTATCAAGCACCCTAAACGGAGATATTATGCAAAAGTTACGCCCTGGGGAAGTTGATGTATCAACTACCCCCATCGGGGCCAACAAAACTTTTGGTGTTTCATCTTTCGAGGTTAGGGTTTTGTATGTTTATGGTTTTCTCATTTATGCTTTATGTTAAAAATGCCTTTGGAGCCTCATTGTAATCATGTTCTATCGAATGCGCATAGTCGTCACATCTCTTCTCAGAGATAAGTTGAGACCATTCTAACGAGTTCATTCACTCTGTAATTTTTACAGTTTCTGTACATTTTGTTCATTAATAGAAATTGGGTATTACTGTATCTTTGTGTTTCTTGCAATGTATTTGTGTTTTTATTTGTTATATATCTTCCTTCATTTCGTTGTCAGAAAAACCCAAATCATTGGTATCAGAATAGTCTGCTCCTTTTCATTCTTAGTGCATGTCCTCGACGAAGTCAGGATATAGAGAGTTGGATCTTGAGCTTGTTTATCTTGAGGAAAAGAAAACTCCCAGGGTAGAAGAAAAGAGGGATGATGGAGCATGAGATCCTATCAATTTGTTGCTCAAGGAAGCCCTCATGCAATAGAGGAATGAAATGATGGAGAATTTTTCCCAAATCCTTCCATGGTTTCCTACAACAGCAGCCACATCTTCGTCAAACAATCACTTTGGAAGCATCACCCCTTTCAAGGTACAAGTTAATTTTGATATTCCTTTGTTTGAAAGTCAGATAGATATTGATGTTTTGGAAAAGAGGTTAAATCTGCTAAAAGGCTATTTCTTTGTCCACAATTTTTTCCGATAGAGAAACGCCTTTGCGCTCCTTAAGGTTGTCCCCCATGTCAAAAATTGGGAGGAAACTTACTATAAGAAAAATCCACAGAGGAGTCTGGAATGTTTGAGGCCGAACCCACTTGGGATTTTTTTATGGATGTTTTTAAGCAACAATATTTCCCTGCTTGAAACTATGATGACTAGTACATGAGATGGACCACACTACATCAAGAGAGGAGCAAAACAATGTCAGAGTTCACAAATACCTTCCATACCTTGTGCATCAAGTTGGGTATCAAAGACTCTGAGTGGCATCGGGCTCTAAAATAATGTGGGAGTCTACACAGGTACATCCAAACAGAAATGGAGTTTCTGGACATCTCGTCATTGGGAGTTGCTTATCGATATGTTGTCAAAATCGAGCAGAAATTTAAGCAACAGAACAATCGGGAGTTCAAGTATGCAAATATGCAACAACCGAAGTATGGTAAAGGCGACCCTAACTCACAAAACAACCAACCTCAAGACAACCAATCCAAGGCACGGGAAAAGAAGGGTAACAGGAAGACGAAGAAGGACACTGGAAAGTGGTGCGACTTCCACAAAATCCCTTGGCACAATACCGATGAATGTCACTCAAAACAGTCATTAGAGGTCGAGCTCAAAGAAAAAGAACTGAGCCCTGACTCTGAAATCTATTCGGAAAATAATAAAAGGAAACAGATCATTGATGTAGAACCCACTGCTACAATCATGACCACAAAAATCCAACCATAAGAACCAAAGGATCTTGAGAAGGGGAAGCACCTCTTACATTCACAGATGTGGGTGAAGGTGACCCCACCGCATTTCATTGTTGATAGAAGAAGCCAAAAGAATCTCATCTCAGCAGAGATCGTCGAGCGGTTGGATTTGTCGACAACACCACACCTGCAACCATACAACATCGAGTGGCTTCACTAGGGATGAGATCTATGCATCAGCTAATGGTGTCACCTATCCTACGGCATCAAGCCCTTCAAGGATGAGGTATATTGTGATGTTTCCCCACTGGAAATCTATGATGTTCTTTTAGGCCAGCCATATATGTGGAAGCGTCATGTTGTTTATGAGTCTCAACCCCGTAGTGTCATTGTTACTATGGGGGTCATATCTATAGGGTACCAGAGGTAGTTCCAAATATTTTCTTGGGAACAAAGTGTCACAAAGTAATCTCTCATACCACAAAGTTTAGCCTCTTCATGATCCAGATAGAAGGTGAATAGAAGGACATTATGACCAATACAAACTCAACACAGGTCGTTTCTATCCAGCAGAAGAAGGTTGACAAGATTGTAGAAGAGAACAAATATATTCTTGCTTCACCTATGGGGGTGCCTCCACATTTCCCAGTCAAGCCAAGCTATAACAGAGCCCTTCATAGCTCTATTGGTTACAACCATTTTCATGTGTTCTTGGGGTTCCAACCATTAGCCCCTACTAATATAGCTCTTCATGTTTCACCTTCATTGACAAAGCCCTTCCACACTCAGGTAGATCATGAATATATCTTGGTTGAATGGATCCAACCCCTCCAACAACAGGTTCATGACATCCTTCAACAACCTAATGACAAGTACAAATGGAACAACTTGTTCAGCAAGGAAATCATCTCAACAAGGTTCAGATTCAACAAAATCTTCCCCATATCCCACAAGAACTTGAAGCAATGAAGACCATTGATTTATAAGGGGGGAGGAATGATCCAGGTGGATATCAGTGGCCACCCACCTATTCAACTGGCTCAAAACACAATTTTCCATTTTGGCAGTTTTTCTACATTTTTTCGGGTCCCAAACTTCCGAGGTCATTTCTAGGCCCTAAACGATGTTTTTTTGATGTGGTAGTGTCCAATACATTCCAGTAGTACACATTGGGTTGTTTGAAATGTGTACTCCTCGGATAGAACTTTCCGACGAGGTATCAATCACCCCAACGGAGATTGTATGTAAAATTTACCCCCTAGGGAAATTGACATATCAACTACCCCCATCGGGGCCCACAAACCTTTTGGTGTTTCGTCTTTCGTGGTTATCGTTTTGGATTTTTAGGGTTTTCTCATTTATGCTTTATGTTAAAAAGGCCTTTGGAGCCTCATTGTAATCATCTTCTAGTGAATGAGTGCAGTCATCACATCTATTCTCAGAGATAAGATGCCACCATTCTAACAAGTTCATTCACTCTATATTTTTTTACAGTTTCTATACATTTTGCTCATTAATAGAAATTGTGTATTATTGTATCTTTGTGTTTCTTGCAATATATCTGTGTTTCTTTTTTATATATGTGCCCTCATTTTGTTCTTGGAAACATTTGGATCAATGTCATAGTTTTCATTAATATCCAAAAATCTTGACTGCACTCTATTGTTGCAAGGACATCGGTGTTTCCCTTTTCAGAGGCCATTGAATGGATTATTGATCAGACCCTCGTAGATAGAGGTATGTGCATTGATTCTCTATGAAACTATGTTAGTTATTTTCTTTCGGAGCAAGTAAATGCTTACTATAAATTTCATAGAACATAGGTTTCATTAGACATTGCTTGTGTTAATAATTTCTATGATAACAACGACATTGGTAAAATCCTATCTAGATGGTGGAAAGAAGACAAGAAATTTTCCAGCATAACTACCGATTGGTATGCTATTACTAACCTTTGGGAACCGTACATGTATCTGATGGTATTGTTATGTTGTTTGTATGGGGAGAAATAATGTTCAAGGTTTTTAGATGCTTGGCTTCCATTGGCTCACATGGTGGATCTGACAGGAAAAATGTTCAATTAGAGAAGTATTTTTTCAAACCAGTTGGGATTAACGATCGAAAAGGTTCATCAAGAGAAGAAAGTGTTCGGTATTGTCCCTACTTTCTACATGGCCTCTTAATTGCTTGATTTTGTTTGTGTCAGCAATGCATTCTCGGGTTTGAGTCTCAGATGGCATATCATCGAGGCTCTTGTTCATGTATACTTTCAACCTTTATGGGAAAACAAGTATAAGAAAAGGTATGCTACAATTTGTGATCATTTTTTGGCAAGATTATATTATATTATATTTCAAAAAGAATGTCTGAGGTTGTCCACATATGAAAAAAGGTTGATCAATCACATAGTTAACTAGTATGTCCAAGAGAGTTATACTTACATTAGAATATTTGGTGCAACAAGGCCACCCTACATGTTGCCAAAGTATGCATTGGATCATTTAGTAATTAGGGGAATCTCCTATCAGACCATTTATCATGGATTTAATTTGTTGCTCCTTAAGTTAAGAAAAGGATTTTTATTCCATATGGTTTCAAGTTAGGCCATTTTTTTGTTAAGGATCCGAAATAGTTTCGCCAAGAGGCTGCCATACATTTGGAATATCGCTTACCTCAAGGGCACAAAATACATGACTTGAAGAGTCTTGTCGCCAAATATTGTGATCTTGTTACAACATCATGACCATGTAATCACAAAAAATGGGAAGAGGAATTGTTTCTCTGGTATGCGAATGATTGGGAGTGTTATCGCACAAGTTGTAGGTTGGGAAAAGCCCGAACCAAACCACAATATGGTGACAACTAAGAGAACACCTACCCATTGTCACCTTAGATAGGTATTCCCGTCACTTTAGAGGTGAAGTGATCACCTAAAGGGGGGAATCTTGGGTGACCCTAGGGAGAAATGAGACAAAAAGTGAGATGATGACATGAATGCCCCTATAGGTCAAGTTGCTAGATGGAGGATGGGTTTGATTACACATCTCAAAAGTGGTTTAAGGTTGTCAAGTATTTGGGTACCTAAAGAAAGTGTTTGTACCTGCCCGAGACACAAAAAAAGTCAATTGCACGAGCTATATGTTAGGTGGATGAGAAAGTTAATCTTGTTGTCGATATTTCCAGCAATCAACAAAAATATATATCAGCAAGAAAATAGTTGTTAGAGCTGCTAAATAAATGCCAAAAGTCAAGATAATGATACAAGAGCTAAGCCATGTATAACTAGTATAATTCAAGGTTGAAAGAGAAAGACTTTAGTATAAAAGTAAGGTTGTTGTAAAAAAGTGGTGCAGAGATACTTTATCAGCCTTATGTATGTAGCAAACAAGTTGTTACAGCAGAAAAATCAGCCACCAGAACTTGTAAATAATCCACCCAAAAAGTGTGTTGGAACTAGTAGACTATAGGAGCAAATTACTAGCAACTTTTGACGGTTGAAAAGAGAGTTATTTAGAAAGTTGTTTAGGGTTTTCTTCATCCCTAATGGCTGTAGATTAAATTTGTAAAATCAATAAGAACTACTTGGAGAAACAAGATGCATTTGGGGCCTTAGCAAGCTTATAACACAAAGAAGAAATTCCAACTTAGATAATCTCAATATCTCAACTTTTCACGATTACCAATGCAACAATTTACTTCTCCAATGCACGAAGATTAGTCTCTTTCTATTGGGTAAATGGATTCTCTTGATTAAACAAGTTGGATGAGTTACTTCCTTGGGTTTGTAATCCCTTTTACTCCTCAAGGCAAACCCTAACCAACAAGGAAAACCTAGGAGGGTGTAAACCCTTTTACTCCTCCTAGTATCCTTTGCACCAAAAATTGTTTCAAACAATTACAATGGAATTAGAGGGGGTTGTATTCCCTTATAATCCCCAATAAATCATCACATTAACCTTACAACCAAGAAAAGAGAAAAATAAACATGAAATCCTTACCTAGTGGAAGCCTTAACAAGATGAAACCCTAGTTCACCAAGAAAATTCCACCATAAAGCAAGAAACAGGCCTCCAAGAGATTTAGCGCTTCCTCCATACATCCAATAGAAAATATAAACCATCACCAAGAGAGATAAAGAGAGTTTCCCAAGCAGGGCGCAAATTTCATCCAATGTAGTTTTCTCACAATGGGAGAGCCATGATAAAAATGAATTAGACGTTACCTCTATTTATACAAATCCTCTAGCAAATAGTTTGTTCACAAAGTTAGGGTAAAACACAAGATCAGGGGTCAACAGCCCAAATATTTCCCCTTTACACAAAATATTACTTTTTTAATTCATGTTTTGCACATAAAGTAAAACCCTGAGTAAGACATCACCCTCCTAGGGTGACGTTTCGGTACTTTTGCAAGTCGTTGGAGTAGGATATGGGTGAGTTGGGCCTCTAAATTCCACGTGTCTTCGATCCAAGCCTCTTCTCCATGATCTATGGCTTTCTTCCTTCAAAATGTGCCAAGTTTCCTCAACCACCACCAAACCCTAGCCCTATTATGACGTCAAGCCCTCAAGGGTGATGTTTTGGCCTTCTTAGGAAAATCATTTGGGTGGTAGGGGATAGGTTAGGTCATCCATGATGTCTTCGAAGCCTCCAAAGGCATGTCTTCGTCATCCTTCATGTGGTCCCTTGGCATCCAACCTGTGGGCTTCAAGCCCCATGGAAGCCCAAGCTAGGCTTGTTCTTCCAAAACTGTCCACTAGTTGAGTCCTACAAAGACAAGTGGATACGCCCTCCAAGGATCTCAAGTCAAGGAATCATGATGATTAAATCAAATCAATAAAAGAGCCATGTAAGCATGTACATCCAAACCACCTCATCAAAATAAACCTATGCTCAAAGACCTTATGAAATTTTCAAGGTTTAAGTATGGGAGGGTTGACAAAAAAGATCTACTGGGTGAATAGTACCTCAAGTTTAGGGGTGTTTCCTGAGGGGACCTCCTTATAAGTCATGTGGATGAGGTGTCGTGGATCAGGGGAAGACTTCTGGGCATGGGGTTCATGACATACAATGGGTTGTAGTGTCTCACTTATGGGTGCCTTTGTAAAGGGTATGTTGCACCTTTGTTTTCAATGCAACCTTTTTCCAAGCCCTTTTATTTCCTTTTATTCTTTTAGGGTATTTCCAGGTTGAATCCAAGGTGCAACTTCTACCTAAGCATGAAAAACTATGCTCACCTTGACTCTACCTTGGTCACATCATGCTTCCCCAAGTTGAAAACATGTGTGGGGCTTCTACCTATGCAATAAAAACAGTGCCCACACATGCTCCACCCTGGTTGGCATTTTGTTATATTTATTATTCACGAGTCCCATTTGTTTCTTATGAGAGACATTTCATTCTCCTTGGGATCCCTAGGTGAGCATCTAGAAGGTAAATGTTTGTCTTTTATCTTTTTCCAGCTACAAGCCTATGGGCCTTCAACCCCTTCTTCCCATGAAGTGAGGGACAACCCCTTCTTGGATCAGTGCACCCGAAAATCCCAAAAGGTATGGAGATGAGGGTATGGAGTGTGGGAAGTGACAAGTATGGTCAGGAATGGAACAATGACTCATCAAAAGGACCTCCCAATTAAATACCTATCCCTAAGGGTAACTCACTTACTAGGGCGCAATGTCAACCACCAAAGTGAAACAAGGAAAAGAGCATAATGTCCAATCAAATGTCCCATAATCAAACTAGTAATAGATGCAACAAACTCAAATGCCTCAAATATTGAAACGAAACTCACCATAATACCTAACTTGTACCTGATGGAGAAAGACTCAATGTCTTCCATAGGCCAGTTGATGTGGTGGATGTCATCGTGATGAACCTTGAGATGTGGTGGTGAGGCGGGTCTATGTTTGTGCAAGTGGACATTGTTGGTCAAGCCATCTCTCGGTACTCCATGTCTACAACATGAGGGCCTCGAGACATGATCTCCTTAGTTATCCCTATGATTTAGGGATAACAGGGAGGAAGTGTTAGAAAGGAAGAGAATCAGAAACTCGCAATCTTCATAGTTATGTCCTCTGATGAATAGTTGGTAGATTTGGAAAGAAGGATGACGACTACAAAAGAAAAGAAAGAAGTGGAAGAATCCTGAAGAATAGAGGAGCTAAGAAAGAAAGAGGAAGTTGAGTTAAAGGATACCCAGGAGGAGCAGGAAATATTGCAAGCGGAGCAGATAGTAGAAGGGTAGAAGGAACAATAGGAAGCAAAAGCTCAACAACAGGAGTTAGAGGAAAAAAGGAAATTCATTGAGGCAAAGAAAACATGGAAATACTTTCTCAATCAAAAGGAGAATTAGTGAGTTGAAAAACAAGAAGAAGAGATCAAGAACGAGAGGTAGGAAGAGGCCATAACCAACCAGAGTAATGTGAGATAGTCATAGAGATAGCAACATGAGAAACAATCTACAATTATACCTAAAGGGGTCATTGATTTGACCAAGACCGTTGAGAGTGCCTTTGATCGGGAAGAAAATCAAGTTGAAAATAAGAACATAGGATATAGGCACAAATAGGAAAATGGGGAAGGAAATACATCCAAACACAATGAAGAAAAGGAAGTTGATTGATCACTTAAATCGTTGAAAGGAAACACTATCGATAAGGGGAAGAATACTATGGTTGAATACTTCCATACCCCGGGAAGTCTTCAAAATACATTGGCATGGGGTGTTAGATAGATTCCAAAGCCTATAGAAGAGGTAGTTGACTTAGAGTCTATAGATAATAACTAGCGAAGGAAGGCTATTGTTAGAAGGACGCAAAAGAGGAAAAGGGCCATCGTTAATAGTGCTATGGTTTGTACAACAAAAGAGCCTTTATTCGACACAAGGAAAGCAAAGATTAGTGAGATTGTTGCTACAAGACTGGAAATTCCACATATTACTATTAACAAATCCAGGGCTAATAAGGTTGAAGTAGAATGTATGAAGAAGTATTTATACTTCTTGCGAAATAAGGTGGATTATTACCAGGTATATTCTGGTGTGGTGGGTAAATTCAAATAGGATATACAAGAAGAGGATCGCAGGCATGCACAAGTCAAGATGAGCTTTGTCGCCAAAGTGGTAGAGTTGCAAGAAGAGACTTTGCAGTTTGATGATTGTGCACAAGGAAGTATTGAAGTGGCATGAGAAGCAGACAACGACTCCATAACAAATAAACTACACTATGGAGATTCAGAAGGGTTGTGGTGATGAAGAGCATGACATTGGCATATTGACTAAGGAAGGATGTGTCAGGATACACATATCTTTGAATTATTAGAGGGAGTTGTTGTCAGTATCAAAAGATTAATCAGAAAAGGAATGTGAGGTATGCACGAAGTTGTGGTGTAGAATGGACGAGACCATGTGGAAAAATGAATTTCCTATGTTCAACCCACCGAAATATTTTTGGTCATTTGATCAAGCAGTACCTGACTTTAAGAAGGTGGTTGAAAAGCATGAGGATGAAATTAAAGGAATCACATCAATTGAGAAAGGTCATATACAAAAATATTTGTTAAAGGAAATAGGGATGTGTGCCAAGCTGGAGTTTATGACTCAAGAGATCAAGAAATATGCTCAACGTTGTAGACGGGAGAGAGAAAATTTGTGTGTACCCATGGACAGCCATGTGTTCCCTCAATAGTGGTTCTATGAGGAGAGGTTTCAGTAATGGGTCGACTGTGATGTCAAACATGCAATAAATAAGACTCACAGTCTTGACATATATACTATCGAGCAGGTGGTGGTCAATGTAGCATTGAAGAAATCAGTCGAGATTTATGAACATGCAGTGGTCGGAACTAGCACATTACCTAAAAAATAGAAACATGCTAATTTATTTACTTCTACTTTTTTTCTTTTACTATTTTTGAAATTGTGATTGAGACTATAAATTCATGAATTAAATATGGAAGAAGGACTTTTGTCTCTGAAACCATTTTTTGGAAAAGTGGGAAGCCAAGAATTATTTTGAGGCCCAATTTTGATTAATTTGATTGGAGCAAAGGCATTTAGTTTTGATAAGAAATTTCTATGCATTTACCTATGATCGTGGACAGTTCTGATATTGTGTGCATTGTCTCAATTATCTAGTACAATTTTTGATTCCTAACAAGCTATCTTGCAGTATTGATTAAATTACTTTTGTCCTTAGTAAATCTGCTTTCAATTTTTTCCCATTTGGGTTTACTCATACAATTAATTTTGAGTATTTTAATTTTCATGTCTTTCAACTTTATGATATGGAATATATGTTAATATTCTTTGGAGGAATTACTTTGAAAAGGTTTATTAAAATCACAGCTATGTCTATGGATCGCTCTATAGGTTATCCTAGAGAGAAAATCCCCATTAGAAGTTAGGCCAGTTAGTTCATTTAGTTTAGTTCTAATAAAAGAAAAACTTGAAAGCAAAAGAGAAAGAAAGAACTGTTAAATCCCATTGAACAATTGCCAAACCATTAACTCGAAGGATTATTCCATACCAAATAGCGAGGAGTCTAATTGGACCTCATCCTTGGGTTTAATCCCTACTGTTGAGAATTGGGAATCTAACCCCATCAATAGAAGTTTTGGTGTCTAATAAGGTATATGAGACTGAGCTTGAGAACCCAAACGACACAAATGAAGTGAAGAAAGTGATAATCGATTAGTGTCATCAAAATCTTCTTTTGTTGTCCTACATGATGCACAAGTAGAAGGAGGCCCCCATTTGGATGGAGGTGACATCGGAATAGAATCTCCCAAAGGAGGAAGTATTACATTCACTTTGTCATGGAAAAATATAAAAGAGAGGTCGAGGCTTGATCATATTATTAGACCAACACGGACTCTGAAACAATGTACAATGTACTATATTCCTAATGTAATTTTGAGATTGAGATGCAATATACAATAATAAACTACCTTGGTTGTTTATTCTCAGATAGTTTGTACAAAAAAATAGGGTACTTCCACACAAACTGAACACCTTAATCAACCTCTCATACAACTAGATCAAAGATCAATACACCATCGTTTTACATGGTTGAAACCCTGAAAGAGGGAAACAACCCATGACCACTTGAGGTAATATATTAATGCAAAGAAAAATATTGTTCATAACATTTTTTCACAATCAATCTTCAACAAATGATCGTCCATGCTATTTAAATAGAGATCATGGACCAATCAGGTGCTAATCCAAGGATCAATATAGTCATTAGTATCAAGGAGAATATGAACTGTTGGATCACTTTATGCCTAGAACATATTGTGACCGTTGGATCACTTTATTCCTATAACATATTGTGACTATTAGATTACATAACTACAAAGGCATACTAATGCATTCTAAAGAAACACACTTTTACCTAAAGACACATTAGACTCATGGATGATTTTAGGGGCTAAACTTTGCAAATGAGCTAATTTTCCATGGTTTTTCCCAAAAAAAGATTCGCTATTCAAAAAATGATTCGCCCAAATTCTAAAGTTTAAAATTATTTTACATTAAAAATGCCAAAATTTTATACAAACTATATAAAATCCGTAGAAATTTGAATAATTTTACAAAATTATCGCCAAACATTTTATGGTCGGAATATGAAGGATTAGTATGATTCGCCAAGGTTTCTACATTTAAAAATAAATTTCCATCCTTAAAATCATCCATGAAATTTAGACCAAGTTGATCTTCACTAACACCTAAGTGTCTAAATATCCTAACATCCCCCTTAAGAACAACTTGGGATAGGATTGAAGGATTTACAAAGGTGACACAATTGGAGAAGGAAGGAAGCATTAGACTCTATCCCCCCTTAATGAAAACTTCTCAAACTCCTAACATGGATCAAAGTTTGGAAAACTTCACTTCTGTAAGAGCCTTTGTGAAAATGTTTGCAACTTGATCATCTGTAGGGAGAAAGATCACTTCAAGAGCATGATCTTGAATGAGCTTTCTAATGAACTGCATGTGTAGCTCAATATTCTTGCATGTTTATGTTGAATTGGATATTTGGAAATCTTGATGGAACTATAATTGTCACACCAGAGGGTGGTTAGATATTGTTGCTAGAATCCAAACTATGAAAGGATTTTTCGGAGCCACATGGATTCTTGACTTGGATTAACCATTGCTAGATACTCTGCTTCTACCAAAGAAATTGCAAGATCTTGTTGTTTCATACAATCCCAAGTGACAGGTTTGGAACCAATACTGAAAATACATCCCACATTAGATTTTCAATTATCAAGGTTGCTAGCCCAATTAGAATCAGTGAAGCCAACCAACAATGGAGTCCCCCCCAAATGGTAATGTATCACAAACTAAACTACACCTTGGATATACTAATGTATCCTTTTTGCTACATTCCAATGGCTCTCATGGGGCTTTTTCATATACCAAGCAACAAGATCAACTGCAAAGGAAATATCAAGATGGGTATGAGTCAAATTCAAGAGGCTACCAACTAACTAACGATACAAAGTGGCATCTACTCTGGGTGTAGTACAGGTGGTAGCAAGTTTGACTCTAGACTAGAAGGGAGATGGGGTTGGTTTACAATATTTCATGTGAAAGACAAAAAGAATGTCACATGCATAATTAGACCGGGAAAGGGAAATTCTTTTCTTGGTTTTCAACACTTGGAGTCCAAGGAAATGATACAAATAACCTAAGTTTTTCATTTCAAATTTCTTCTTAAGGCTGGATTTCACATGGTTTAAAATTTTGGGTTCACTACAAGTGAGGATTAGGTCATCAACATAAAAAAAAAAATATTATGAGATGGTTTCCTACTTTCTTGGTACAAACATTAGGGTCATAATGACATCTATAAAAGTTACTATTAAGAAGAAAGCTATTTATTTTAGCATGCCAAGCCCAAGGAGATTGCTTAATACCATAAAGAGATTTCTCAAGGCAACAAATAAGGTTGGAGTCATCTAAACATAACCAGGAGGTTGTTCCATGTAGATTTATTCTTGCAAATATCCATCAAAGAAGGTGGATTTAACATCCATCTGATCGACCTCCCATTTATGAGAGTTGGAAAGAGATAGAACAAGGCGAATGGAATTCATTTTTCCTACAGGGGCAAAGGTTTCGTTATAGTCAATTCCTTAAACTTGAGAAAATACTTTGGAAACTAATTGAGCCTTGTGTATTTCAGCACTTCCATCTTATGCATAATTATTTATATACACCCATCTGCATCTTACAATTTTTATTTATTTTGAAAGATGTACAAGAACCCAATTATCATTTGCAATTAAGGAACAATATTCTTCATTCATTGTTGTGTCATAATCTGGATGGCCAAAAGTTTCTGCAAATGTTTTTGGATCACGAGTCTTTGAAACTTGAGAAAAAAAGGAGGAGGGTCGATGGAACTGTGAATGTGTACGACATTGATCTATAGGATCACCAACAAGATCATCAGTTGCTTCTCATGTTGTATTGATCCATCTGGGATGTTGTGGTGTTGGTGCATGTTCATGTGAAATGGACCCAATTGGAGGAAGGTGGGCAGGAATAGGTGAATTTTCATCCTCATTATCATCATCTGAAGAAGAAACTAGAATAGGATCACTAATAGAAATGTTGGGAAAGGAATATGGCACATACACTAAATATGGCTCAAGGGCAAAAGATGGGATATTCACCAAATCAGGCTGATAGGTTGAGAGGTTTTCATTAAACTTAACATCTGTCCTAATAATAATTTCATTAGAATGAGGTTGAAGAAGTCTATGACATTTAACATCTTCATAATATCCAACAAAAATGCACTTCCCACTTTTAGGTTGCAATGCTTTCCTTTTCTCATAAATAATGTGAACCCATGCTTCACTACCAAACACATGGAAGTGGCTTACATCTGCCTTAATTTTAGTCCATGTTTATTTCGGAATTATATATTTGTAAGGCCTTTGTAGGAGTGTGATTGATTATGTAATTGGAACAATTAATTACTTCCACCCATTAATGAAGACTTAATCCCTTAGATTGGATCATAAAATTTGTCATTCCTTTTAATGTGTGATTATTTTTCTTAGCAACACCATTTTGTGTGGTGTATATGGAACAATATGTTTAATTTGAATGCCTTGTGCAGTACAGTAAGTTTTACATTTTTGTTAACATACTTGCCTCCATTATATGTTCTTAACCTTTGTAGTTGGTGTCCATATTGTTTTTCTACAAGGTACTTGTAGGCCAAAAACATGTCAAAAAATATACTCTAAAGTTTTAAGAAATCAACACAAGCGTGTTTGGAGAAGTCATCAATGAATGTTAAGAAGTAATTTCACCCAAATAAAGAAGGAGAAGGAAGCAGACCACATAAATTACTATGAACAAGATGCAAGGGGGTTAAGGCATGCCAAGAGGCAGATTTGTCAAAAATACCCCGATGGTGTTTTCTAAGAACATAGTTGGGACAAACACCATCTCTGTAAGAAATGAGAGGAAGATCAGTCACCATATTATGATTACATAGCTATTGCAATGAGGGATAGTTTACATGACCAAAATGTTCATGCCAAAGTTTGCTCAAGTCATCGCTATGAGCAATAAAAACTGATGGAAAAGATGATGACCCAAAGTTGTCAAATTTGTACAACATGGTAATATCATCAACTATTATAGTTTCTATAACATGCTTAAGATCTTTTAAATCCTTGACTACAGCTAGGTGAGAGGAAAACTTTATTGTTTTACCTTTACTTAAATGAGTGATTTGATATACCGATAGAAGGTTGCAAGAGAGACTTGGAACACATAATCTATCATTGGAATCACCATCATCTAGATGAACTATTCTAGATCCTACAACACTAAGAGATCTATCATCACCAACAAATATTTATTTGGTGTTACATTGATCAAAAGCCTAAAAAATGGCTTTATTCTTAGAAATATGATAAGATTATCTAGAATCAACAAGCCACTCATTACAAGAAGAAGTGGATGTTGCATTGAAGGAAAAACAAGAAGTAGAAAGTGCATGTCCATGATAAGAAGAAGAAGAAGAAGAATCAAAATTGATGTGCTTCTTGATTGATGCTTCTCATGCCTCCATATTTTTAAAACATTTAGACTCTAAATAACCATCTCGCCCACAAAAATTGTAATTGCAATGTATCTTAGTATTCCTACTTTTCTATTTTGGTCCTTTGTCACCATTGGGGCTAGAAGTTGGTTGAGAGGGTTTGGGAACCTTGTTTTGCTTGTTATTGCAAGGATGTTGCTTCTTTTGTTACTTGGATTTATCCTTTTGTTGGGCCATTGAGGCTTTGTTATATGTCCATGTAGTGCCAGTCACTCCAATATGCAAGAGATTATATTGCTCTCTAATCAAATAATCACAAAAATATTAAAGAGAGGGTGATGTGTAAGAAGTCCCCAGAGCTTCTCTAGTGGAGTGAAAAGTAGATACAAAAATAGAATATGCAATACTAAGCTTAGAAAGAATGATATATATA
>JZKD02S1648504.1:589105-626129 GCA_000966675.3 Picea glauca | reverse complement strand
TGGGCTCAAATCTCATTACGTTTACCAAATATGGCTTCCATATTTTTCCAAGCTTCACCTAGGTAATCAATTCCTTGAAGGAGAAATTGTATATCACTAGAGATGGACATTCTAATTAATCCATGTGCCTCATCATTTTTATTATCCCATTTGGATTTCTTTGCGGCATCAATAATTTTTTTTTCTTTTCCCAGGGAAATCTAGTATGGTCCTTTAGTTCGTAGTACATCCTCCATACAGGATTTCCATGAGAAATAGTTAGTATCGGTAAGAAAAATATCATTTGGACTAGCAATATTAAAATGTGTAGATAAAATGGCTTTAAATGTAGAAACTAATATCTGGATGGAAAGCTCTCAAAAAAACTAGAAATTTAAAAAAAAAAATAGGCATTGTAAACAAACTTTAGATGTTGTGTCCTTTTTAAAAAAGGAATAAAATGTAACCAAGGTGCCACGTGGCAAGTAGAGGTTGCCTCACATGGTGAAGAATGCACAAAGAGATTGTTCAGTAAAAAAATTATATGTCTTCTCTAACTTTGCCTATAAGCTTACTTTTACAAATAAGTTACTTATGAAGTCATTCTCTTTTATAAAATAAGTGAGAATCATTTTTACAATAAAGTTACTTTACAAATTAAAGTTGCATGCAAAAAGAAACTTAAAAAATAACAAAAAAGTTACTTTATAGAGCTTTGCTTTTATAATTTAAGTGAATTCGACATTACAATAAAGTTATGTTATAACTTAAGGCAGCATGAACTTTTTCAAAAAGTAAGTTAATAAAAAGAAATAATTGAACTCAAAACCTTTTATTAAATAAATTAACTTTCAACCAAATGAGCTATTGCAAAATATATTGTAAATGTTATGAAGGATGATGTTTTTTTCTCTCTTTTTTTAACCCTTTGTCTCAACATGTGTGTTTCCCCCTAAACCCCTTGTTTTTTCTTACAAAAAACTAACATGGTTGCATACAAAAAAAAAAAAAATCAAAAAGAAAATTCAAAACTTAACAATATTAGAGTTACATCTTGATTACCTTGCCTGGAAAATGCAAGTTTTCTCTATGTTTTTTATTAGTTGAGCTTGCATAAACCACAGAGTGAGGAGCATATGCATAAAAGAAAACACTTTTTGCTATGTTTCTAATTTGTCGAGATCATACAAATTGCATGACAAAGAGCATATGCGGACTTGAAAGAGCAGCAAACCATAAATATAAATGGTAAAATCGCAATATTAACTTAGTAAAAAAATAATTTCAAAGGCGTGATGAAACTTTACTCCAGACCTGACAAAAAATGTGATATCTTGGGAAAACATAAACTTTTTTGGGTGAAATGAAGAGTGTTTCCAACTAAAAGCAATTCTCTAGACACAATGGAACAACCCACTCAGCCCAAAAATGCAAAAAAATAGCAAAACCCATAAATATTTTGATGTATGCAGTGACACAGGTTGAGGGTATCGATAAACAAAGGGAGGGTTCTTCCTACGGTCTCTAAATACCATGTTCAACAAAACATGGTACTTCCACATTGGTTGAACACCTTAAGCAATAGCTCGCGCAACCAAATCAAAGATCAGTACATCAATGTTTTACGTGGTTAAAACCCTTAAAGAGTGAAACAGTCGATGGCCCTAGCCAACACAGCCACTTGAGGCAGTATATTAATGCAAAAGAAAAATAGTGTACATAAGAGTTTCTCACAATCAATCTTCATTAAATGAACCTCCATGCTCTTTAAATATAGATCATGAACCAATCAGGTGTTAATCCATATATCAATATAGTCCTTAGTATCGAGGATAATATGAACCCTTAGATCACTTTATGTATAGAACATATTGTGACTGTAGAATTAAATAACTACAAATGCATACTAAAGAAACAAACTTTTACCTAAAGACGCATTGGACCATGTTGATCTTAACTAACTCCTAGGTGTCTAAATATCCTAACATAGTTCTGCAATGCAATGCTTGAATGGAAGAATAACTTAACTTAATGGTCGCTTATTAGCTTGGAGATGATTCCACTTCCAATTTCTCTCTATTCACAACAAAATTCTAATTCATTCCAACGCCACTCACTAGCATACAGGAGATGGACAATGGTTGACACATACAAGGGATGGTTTCATAAGGTGGTGGAAAGAATACAAAGAACAACACAATTCCATACACATTAGTCCAAACACCATTCACCAATCATACTTGAGATGAAGTCTAAGTCTTGAAGGACACCAAAATCGATGAGAGGAAAAGAAAACAAGCAAAAGATTGATGATTTCCTAATGAAGAGAACACTCTTTAAACTTCACATCAATGCAAAAAAGGTGTCAATTCAAATATTTAAAGGAAGTATTGATCAATCATTATTAATTCATCTTAGCCATCCAATGACCATTTCTAGCTAAACATCAAGCTATGGACAATGAAGGAAGGACCCACGATGGTCTATGAGCATAGAACAACCAAAACAAGAGGTAAGTCACTAATTTCTACTCTCCCAAGCAAGAGAAACCTCCACACAGGACTGTACAGACCATACAACCCCATATCGCACCATATGGACTCTTGACTAGGAATAAAATGGCATGTATAGTCTGTAGGCGCTAAGGAATGGATTTAAGCAGATCTGGAATGGCTTCCTCGAGTTTGTTGGGTTGTAGATTGGCCCTCGTTAAGCTACAAGCAACCAAATAAGCCTCTAAAACTCAACAAGCAGCTCATGGAAAGCATGGCAAATCACATTGATATTTGTCATCACTTCTAACAATCAATACACAAGAAAATCAGATTTAGGAACTCCCTACAACATTGCAACAACAAAATAATGGTGCCCACATATCTCCAATCTCAAAAATAAACCAACGATGGAGGATAGAGAGTTGTTGTGTAATGCATTTACTCATAAACAATCATAAATATGAAAGAAATCTCCAACACTATAGCTACGAATGAAATCTTAGCTCAATAAGTAAACAAAACAACCATTAAAACTAAAGAGTAGCCACTGAAAATACAGTGCAACCATTAAAAACTCTTAGTTAGAAAAATGCACAATAATAGAGAGATGTACCAAAGAGAAAAATTGATATTTACCCTAGGAATCAATGGGAAATCCACACTTAATTGGCTTCAGTCAGGTTCTCATATTATTCAAAAATGTGTAGGTTATAGGCTCTATAATTCATCTTCATGCTCCACATGGAAATCTTGGCAGCATTTCCTTCAATCTCAGCCAAAGAACCCCACTTTCTTTGTGGGAAATTGGTATATAAGAGGATGGATCAGTTGGGGGATAGATGGAAGGTCAAGCATCCCCAACCCTCTAGCTTCCCCAGTCTCATTGCTCCTCTCTTGTCTTTTCTCTTATTACATTTGTGGAGAAGTCTCATGCTTTTATTATTATTATTATTATTATTATTATTATTATTATTATTATATACATGTTTCCTTGCAACTTTACATTTCATATGTTAGCCTTATGATTTGATATTATTGTAGGGGTGTTCATTTATTGTGATGGCATGGGGCCATTCACACCAACAACCCAGTCTCCTTCCTTGTCCATAGCCTCAAACCTTGCCTATGCCAATGATTTTAGAGCCTATGTCGATAGCCGATTTCCTTTTTGTGGATCTGATTCGGATCAAGGATAGAAAAGAGAACACTATGCTAAGGACCCTTAGAGTAGGGAAGTATTCCAAAAAGATTAAAAATTATTATTCTCTCTATGAATATTTGACGATTGGGAGTAGTACATAAAAAGAGCATGATTCATAGATTAGTAGTCTCTAATGATGTTGATGTTATATGCTTGTAGGAAACAATGGTAGTTCTAGTGTAGCTATGAATACTTTAAAGGGGGTTCTCAAGGGTTCGAATTTTTTGGCACTAGATTCAGAAGGTAACCCAGGTGGCATGTTAACATAGCAGAGCAAGAAATGCAAGGATTTTAGTTGAGAACTTCTACATTGGAGAATAAAGGTGAAAATTCAATCCTTAGACTTATGGAATTCCTTTCTCTCTTCAACATGTATGGACCCTATGGGAACCGAAGATAATTATGGGAAACATGATTTGAGATGGATAACATAAGGATTGGGAATGTCATCCTGGGTGGAGACATAAATATCACAATGAAGAGAGGTGAAGTCTAGTGCAAGAATGGAAGGCTAGACTCATTGGCTAATTTCTTTGCCAACAAATTCGATGCGGAAAATTTATGTGATGTGGAGCTAGTTAAGTTGTCTCCCACATGGAGGAATAACAAGTTAGCTAATGAGGTTATTTTGAAAAGGCTTGATGGGTTCTTTGTTTTAGATGATCTCATGGCTGACACTACTAAGTTCAAATATTGGGTTGGACAAGGGGGGATTTCAAACCACTCTCCAATTTTCCTTCAAATGGAGAATTATGATCTGAAACCCCTAGTACCTTTTAAATATCATAATAACTAGTTGTGAGTTGAGAAATATAAGAAGATGGTCATTAAGGAATGGGTGGATGTTAATAGTGACTCTAGAAACTCAATCATGTACCAACTCAATGAGTCCTTAAAGAATCATCCAAAATGGATCCAAGAAGGCCTAAAAATCATCTCAAAATCAGACGAAACCATCGCCATTGTGTCGGGCTCATCTTGTTGATACCAGCCATATATATTTTTCCAAAAATGGACACTGTATGCGAAATTTATCGCGTTTTGATCGATTTCCCAAACAGACAAAAGAGTAAAAAATTCAACAGTCAACCGTCAAACAGGTCGTACTGCTGACCTCAGCAGTACGTCAGCGTGACGTGTTAGGTGACATCAACATGATGTCAGCAAGGACGCATGGAAACATGAGGAGGTGACATGTGTCAATAATTTTTAGCATTTTCAGGCTGAGTTGGCACAGTACGGATTTGACACATGGATTGTATGGACGCTGACATGGCCCAATGACAGTCTGACACGTGGCAGTACAGATGACAGGTGGTAGTGACGTGGTGTTAACCGAGCGGTTGAATATATAGTACGGTAGAGTGTCGTGGCACCAGGTGGAAAGCTTCAGGCTTGACACGTGTCGTACAACGTTGACTGGGAAGATGTGTTGGCAGGTTGATGTGGCGATCCGCTGGAAAGTTGATTCTGTGTACGGTGGCCAATCTAGAGGCGACATGTGGCCCCATCAAAGGGCGCCATGTGGCACCCCGGATTTGGCCAATAAAGGCTAGGTCAAAAACAATTGCACCTCTAGTGGATTTGACCATCTGACCTCCACATCACACAACGACTTCGGAACAACCAACGGACCGACTGGGATATACCATGGGACTTAACCCCTATGCAACACATTGTCGTTTTGTTGTGGTTAGAGCGGAGGTTTAGGGATAAGCATCAGTCAGTGGGGGATATCCCCACCAACCAAGTGCCATGGACCAGGGTTGGACCGGAGGTTTAGGGTGCGAATGACACTTGGGCATGGCCACATGCCTCCCATGCAACCCGGAGCTAGGAGCCAAGGCGGATGAATAGGGGATTAATTGTTTAGCGCCTAGCGCGTGGCCACATGGTCCATCCCATATGACCAAGAGCCCGAGTAAAGGGGGTGGTGTGCCCAATATGCTGTAAAAGTGGGTTTTCAACCTTATAATAAAGATTTAAATGATTTTTATGTTGATTTAGCCTGATTTTTACCCATTTTTTAGGATCTGGAGCCCTTTTTTAGGCCAGATCTTGGGGGGAAGTTAGGAGATGACCCCCAACTCCAAATCTATAAGAATCAGAGGTTTTTGATAGCATGAGGAGGTTCAAAAACAACATAATGCTGAAGATTTTGGAAGCTTATGCCATTTTTATGCAAGGAATCCATTGAGCAAGCGAACTTTGGAGGCCATTTCTGGGAGCTGCGCTAGGCCTTTTTCAGTGTCGTCAGTTGTGTTGGATTCTTGAGGTCGAGAAAAACATATCCAGACCAGTTTGTAATCTATTTGAGATACTTCTGATGTAATTTTGCATCATTGGATATTAATAAGAAAGCCTCCCTCACTGAGACATAGGCTCGGAGACGTAGGCAACCTTCCCAAACTTCGTTATCAAGATTGGTGTTACGGTTTGTTGTTCCTTATTTCTATTTTCTGTTATGTATTCTTTAAGATGGATGCAACATTATTTCATTAAAATATCCTTCCTCATTTAATTTTTTGAATGGTAATTTAGCACATGCTTAAAACTCAACCAAGTCTTTTAAAGATTATTTTCGGATCAAGTGGTATCAAAGCAAGTTTACAATTAGTTGTTTGAGTTTGCATGATTACCAAAGAAAAGCTAAGTCGTGGTGAAGACAATCTTGTATAAGGAGATCTTGATATTGGATCAAGAAAGAGGACATCTCAAAGTGAGAAGATGGCATCAGAAAAAGGAATTTCTCAAAATGAAAGAGAGTTTCAAAGAACCTGCTTTGCCATGTCGGAGATGGTAAAAGTGTTGTAGGTTGATTACTTGAAATGGAAGAGACCAGTTCAAGGGGAATATTCAAAGCAAGCCAAAAGTGAAGAAGGAGAGGACCCTCCTAAAATTCCTCCTTCACCTCCTTCATCTCCATATTCTTCTTCTTCAAGTACAAGTTCAACTGCTACCACAAGAAAACATTCTCATAAACATAAGCATGATATGCCATTACTTAAGCTTGATGTAAAATTCGAATTGCCCATGTATGATAGTGAAGTCAATGCTGAGAGGCTTGATAACTGGGTCAGACATATGGAACTTTATTGCAGTGTGCAACAAATCAAAGATGAGACAACCCAAATCAAATTAGCATCGCTTCATCTTGTAGGCACAACACTCATCTGGTGGCAGATTAAGTTGCAACATGGTACTCAACAAGTTGGTAATGTATTTCCATCATGGCAAGATTTTTTTTTTCACTTAGAAATCAGTTTTATCCTTTGGGTTATAAGGAAAATTTTTAATTGAATGGAAAAGTCTTAAACTAAGAAAAGGGAAAATGGTACAAGAATACACGGATGAATTTCGTAAGATGGCATTAATGTTAAATATTCCATTACATACACAAGAAACTCTTATGAAGTATATAGGAGGTTTACCTGCACATATTCGTAACACTGTATTTATGTTTGGACCTACTAATCTTGATGAGGTTTATGTTCAAGCAACGCATATTGAAGTAGGGAAAACATGAGTTGGTGTATTAGGGGAATCACCTTCAAGGAAAGACAACAAAAGAAAGGGGAATGGAAAGAAAGCAAATTCAGCAACAATGAAGGAAGGGAAGCTCTCTTGCAAGCATTTGAAGAAAGAAGGGCATGATGATGACCACTGCTGGAAATTGCATCCAGAGAAGAGACCGAAGTGGTTCAAAGAGAGGAAAGGGAGGCAAACAGTTGAAACAGCAACACAGCCAATAGACTTGGGGTATGATTTAGGTGATGAGACTAAGATCACAGCAGTTGGTTTGTCGGGTAAAATTGGTGATGGATATGATTCTAGAAGTAAATTGTTTCATATAAGGGTCATAATGAAACATACTAAGATTGATACATTGATAGATAGTGGATCTCAATCTAACTTAGTTTCAGAGGAAGTGGTTAAGAAATTGGGATTGAACACTAAGATGCATCACAAACGCTATTCACTTAATTGGATAAGCAAAGATCACAAATTTCCCACAACAAAGCAATGTATCATAAAATTTGCAATTACATCTAAGTATGTGGATGAAGTAACATGTGATGTGGTGTCGTTAGAAACATGTGGAATGGTATTAGGAAGCCCTTATTTATATGATTGCAAAGCAATCTTCTACAGGGAACATAATCAATATCACTTAACCAAAGAAGGAAATGAATATGTTGTACATGCTCATCACATAAAAGCAAATCAATATTTTCAAACAATGGAACAATTAAGAAAGGCAGCTTATGCAAGCAACACACCTATAATTGTGCCAATTAAAGTACTTGATCTTAAGCATGAACATGAGATGGTTGTAGAATGGAAGTTCAATCATACTTTGCTTCAAGATAAGTTAATGTCGTGCAAGCACATCAAACATATTGGTTCAATTTTAGTCATATTTCTGATGTTATCACTGCTAATGTTGTCTACATGGATGGTAGTGGATTCAGGAAGATGTGAACGAGTTCAAGTGGCTAACAATATTCTTTCAGTTTTCATGGTTGTGGGGAGGCCTATCCCGCACTTGATGACTTCTTAATATCCTTTTGGAGGACCAAAAGGTCTTAGTGGGGAGGCATGATCCAAAATAGATCCAGGAAGGCCTAAAAAGAAAAGTTCTTGAAATTGGACGAAACCAGCTCCATTGCGTCGGGATCGTCGTGCCAATTCTGGCCATATATTTTTTTCCAAAAATGGAAACCGTATGTGAAAGTTATCGTGTTCTGATAGATTTCCCAAATAGGCAAAAAACTCAAAATGTCAAAGTCAACAATCAAACAAGTCGTACTGCTGACATCATTAGTACGTCATCATGATGTGTTAGGCGATGTCAACATGACATCATGATGATGTCAGCAGGAACACGTGGCAGCACGAGGAGGTGACATGTGTCACTCTTTTTTTGCATTTTTAGGCTAAGTTGGCACAGTATGGATTTGACACGTGGATTGTACGGACGCTAACGTGGAATTCTGTACACTGACATGGACCAATGAAAGGCTGAAACATGGTAGTATGGATGATAGGTGGAAGTGACATGGCACTGACCGAGAGGCTAACTGTATAGGGCGGCAAAGGGATGTGGCACCAGGTGGTAGGATTTGGGCTTGACATGTGTCGTATGGTGATGATTGGGCAGATGCGTTGGCAGGTTAACGTGGCAATCCACTGGGAAGCTGACTGTGTGTACGGTGGCCAATCCAATGGTGACAAATAGCCCAATCATAGGGTGCCACGTGGCACCATGGATTTGGCCAATAACGGTTGAGTCAAAAAAAATTGCACCTTCGGCAGATTCGACCATCCGACCTCCACATCACACAACGACTTTGAAACAACCGGCAGACCGACCAGGCTATACCATGGGACTTAACCCCTATCTGACACATTATCATTTTGTTGTGGTTAGAGCGGAGGTTTGGGGATAAGCCCCAGTCGGCAGGGGCTATTCTGACTGACCAAGGGCCATGGACCAGGGTTGGACTAGATGTTTAGGGCGCAGATGACACTTGGGCATGGCCACATGCCTCCCATGCAACCCGGAGCCAGGAGCGAGGGAGGATGAATAGAGGTTTAATTGTTTAGCGCCTAGCACATAGCCACATGGGCCATCCCATATGACCAAGAGCCCGGGTAAAGGGGGATGGAACACCCAATATGCTACAAAAGTGGGTTTTCAACCTTATTATAAAAATTTAAATTATTTTTTATGTTGATTTAGCCTGATTTTTACCCATTTTTTAGGACCTGGAGCCCTTTTTTAGGCCAAATCTTGGGGGGAAGTTGGGAGATGACCCCCAAATCCAAATCTATAAGAATCAAAGGTTTTTGACAGCATGAGGGGGTTCAGAAACAACATACTACTGAAGATTTTGGAATCTTATGCCATTTTTATGCAAGGAAGCCATTGAGGAAGCGAACTTTGGAGGCCATTTCCGGGAGCTATGCTCAACCTTTTTCAGTGTTGTCAGTTGTGTTGGATTTTTGAGGTCGAGTAGAACACATCTAGACCATTTTGTAATCCATTTGATATACTTATGATATAATTTTATATCATTGAATATTAATAAGAAAACCTCCCCCACAGAGACATAGGCCCAGAGACCTAGGCAACCTTTCTGAACTCCGTTATCAAGCTTGGAGTTATGGTTTGTTGTTCCTTATGTCTATTTTATGTTCTGTATTATTGAAGATGGTTGAAACATTCTTTCATTAAAATCTCCTTCCTCATTTAATTTTTTGAATGGTAATTTAGCACATGCTTAAAACTCAACCAAGTATTTTAAAGATCATTTTCGGATCAAACAAGATCAATAAATTGGCAATAGATTGGGTCAAAGAGAAACAAAATAGTGTCCACGTGGATCTATGGGTGGTATAAATGAACATACACAATTATATGATCAGAATTCAAGTGGTGTTTTCAATGAATATGAACAACTCGCACTAAAAGGATTGGAGGATTCAAGAAGGGATTTGTTAAGTTGGGAAAGTGCATAATGGAAACTAAAAAGCAAGGTCTCCTGGGTTGAAAAGGGAGATGAGAACACTTGCTTTTTCTATAATTTTTCCAATATGAGGAAAAGTATGAGTACAATTTGGGATGTTCAAAATGCAGAGGGTGATAGAGTCAAAAGTTTCCAAGAGATTTTAAAGGTGGGCACGACTCATTTCCAATATATATAAAGATCCTCAAGTGGAAAACATCATTGAGATTGTTAAAATCTCATTTTTCTTCCCAAGGTTTGTAAAATAAAACCAAAATGATCATTTGACGGATCTCGTGAAAAAGGAGGAAATGAAGGAGGTAGTTTATTCTTTTCAAAGGGAGAAAACTCCCAACATGGATGGATGAAAAAAATAAAATTATATAGGGTTTTATGGTTATATTAAGGAACACTTACTAGCTATTGTAAAGGAATCTCAAAGATATAGGAAAGTTCTTGGAGATTTCAAATCAACATTTCTCTCATTTATCCCTAAAAAAACATATATATACTCCTTTGAGGATTATTAACTAACCTCCCTATGTAACTCCATATAAAAAATCAACACCAAGATTATAGCTCGAAGGATCAAGCCGATACTATCAAAAGTTGTTTCATCTAAGTAGCTTGAATTTTTAAATCAGTGATAGATTCATGATGAAATCAACATGGCTTAAGAATCCTTGCACTCTATCAAGTTTAAAAAATTGTCCATCTTCATCATCAAGTTGGATCTCTCCAAATCTTTTCAGAGAGTATCCGGGTTATACATTGCATTAATATTAATATGTTGGAGATTTGCAACTTCGGGCAAACATTCTCCACAAGAAAGTACAAGAAACCCCATGAACAAGTTGAAGACCCAGGAAGAGAAGCCAGCCCCAAAGAAAAATAATAAAGTAATTGAAGACCCAAAAATAAGAATTCGGCCCTAGACTGGCGCCCATATTAGTATAAATAAAGGACTAGATCATTTCGTTTGGATAAGCAGGCAGTTCCCCTTTCTACAGTGCACATGAGGTAGTTGGCGTTGCAGATTTTGGTAATTTTGATATTTCATGGTTTTTGGTTATATTGGAGAGTGTGCCACACTTGGAGAAGCTCTTGCTTGGTTTCTCTTGGTCATCTTATTGAGGCATTAGGTCTTGGTGATGCTAGCCTTGGGGAGGATATTCTTTGTATGGTATTTTGGCTATTGGTGGTGATGTACTAGTAATATCTTGGACTAAATTCTTCTATAGAAAGGTGCTTTGGTTTTCTCCTAAGGTTTGGTTTCCTAGGATAAACTCTTGTGTTCTTGTGTCTATTGTGCATGGTTAATATTTCTAGATCTTGTTATTTCTGATGCATTGTTATAGTTGAGATTTTCAATGTATAGTTATTCTATGATAATTGATGTATGAAAGTGAATCTTGTTATTAATCATAAGGAAATAAATATCAAGAGTTGAGAATCATAAAACATCAATATGGAATTAGAGCTAGTTGAAATATTTCCACTGCACACTTTCTGTTTGTCGCTACAATTTTCCACTGC
Source organism: Picea glauca (assembly GCA_000966675.3). Taxonomy (NCBI): domain Eukaryota; kingdom Viridiplantae; phylum Streptophyta; class Pinopsida; order Pinales; family Pinaceae; genus Picea; species Picea glauca. The sequence goes on along the minus strand of JZKD02S1648504.1, from coordinate 614,409 downwards.
AATTTGCCGCTGCACAGACCTGAACTTTTCAAGCTCGCTGAGCAATTTATTGGAGGATGATAAGTTTAATTTTTCCATACATCATCTCTCCCTAGCCTAACACACCCCCTAGTGGTCTCAAATTTCATCTTCATGGAAGTTGAAATTTCATCTAAAACCCACTACTGCAGTTGCAACAACTTTCTTTGTGAAGATTGCTAAGCATTTATTGGGCTGAGTTGAGGAAAAACTTTTGTATAGAACAACTCGCCTTGCCCTAGCGTACATATTTCACTCTCAGTTTGACTTTCCATCAAAGTTGAAATTTTAGGGTTTATTGACATTTTTCCTAGACATTGAACTTTTTGCTATCTTGATTTTTTGATTTCCTCATTTACTGATGGTGTCTAGTTTCAAATAAGAAGACAAGTTGGATGGTGCTACAAATTTCAAATGTATGCACTTGTATATGTTTCCAAGTTATATCATTTAACAGAGTATGAGGGTGTTTACAAGAAATGTACACTTGGCAAAAGGACATTTATCCAAATGGTGATAGTAGATCCAAAGGGATCTTAGATCTAGTACACTTAGAGGAAGCCGAAGAGTTGGAGGAACAATGGTGATGTCTCCTACATTGTATAACAGATCGAAATAAAATGGGACAACAATAGCAAGGACCCAAGTTTGCATATCAGGTTTGATATTTTATTGTTGCATCTTAAGTAAATGTTGTAAACTGGGATAGCAGTCTTTAGAGATCTATTACTGCTAAGTATTTTTTCTATCAAACATTTTGAATATTGTTAATACAATGATCATTGTGTAAATTCTCATTGTTTAGTACTAATGATGCACTTATTTACAAGATGAAATTGATCTCTTCTAGGAGATGTTCTTGGTTGTTGCCTTTGTCCCGAGCAAGTTACTATGGAGGTCACAACACTAGAAAAGTGTTGCTCTTGTCTATTTTTCTTTTTTTCTTCCAGGCAGGTTACCACTGAGGAATGATTGGTAACGACACTAGAAAAGTGTTGTTCATGTTTCCCATTTTTTTATTCTTGTTCCTATTTCCTTATCATAAGAATATTGTTATTGTCTGCTATTTTTTTGTTATTGTGCTTGTTCCGTGCAGGTCACTGGTGATAGCTCTGAGAGGGAGCTACAGTAACAATTGCAAGAAGACACAAATTAGATGGTATCTAGTTTGAGACATGGAGTAGGCTATCCATACATGGAGTTGTATACATGACAGTATACTTCTAAATACCGAAGGTGAAGAAGACAAAGTTAGACCCTTCCAAAAAGAAGGATACTTTTGTGGGATACAGAGTGTTCCACATGAATATTTATGAGGAGGAGCAGGTGGCTCCACCAGTGGTGAGGCAGACGACCCCACCTAGTACCAGTTCATAGGAAGCTACATTTTAGAGGAATTCATCCCTCATGATCTAGTAGGGAGGAGCGGCCTCCTAGGATAGTTCATTGGAGATGCAGAGGGAGCAGATGTCTCTAGATATTGTACAAACTCAGAGTGAGTCATGTTTCAGAGGGACCATGGTACTCTGGGATCGATGGATACTTGATGAGCTTGGTTTTAACCAAGAATATATAGACTCGGAGTGAGCCTAATCTCATAAAGAGTCAGTTGGCTCAAGAGAGAGTCGGTTATTCAAAGGGAGTGCCCCCCTAGATCCAAGTGGGAGAGAGACATCTCCCAGGACTGATAGACAAGTGTCATGAGTTGAGGAGGCCAAACAGAAACTTCAGAGGCAAGAGGCCTCTAGGAAATGTGATATTTCTACAGTGACATAGGAGGCAACCATTCAGGAGGACTGAGTATGGATTTTGTCTCAGTCACAGAGGGAGCATCCAGTGAGGCAAACTGGACAACAGGACTTACTCTAGTGACAGAGGGAGTTGGCCTCAGAGTTCAAGATGGAGGATCTTGGCCAGATGTACTCTTGGGATTAGAGGTGTGATGAGATCAAATGAGATCTTCCTCATTCAAGGGATACTGATGAGATACGATATCATGGACTGTAAGTCCATGACTACACCTATGATGATAAATCTGAAGAAGTTGAGTGATTCTACTTCAGATTTAGATTTGGTGGATCCCATGATGTACAAGAAGTTGATTGGATCCTTGATATACCTGGCTAATGCCATGTCAGATATTTTATTTTCAGTGAGCACCTTGAGCCAGTATTTGGTTGAAGCCAAGACAGTTCCAGTGGGTGGTAGTGAAGCATAGTACAATTGGATATGGTTTTTGTCAGGTGATAAAGTGAGGTTGTAGAGATATGTAGATTCTGATTGAGTAGGGAGTGTAGTAGACAGATTGATCACCTCAGGGTGTTACTTCAGCTTGGAATCAGGTACAATTTCTGGGATAAGCTAGAAGCAGGCTTCTGTAGCACTCAGTATAGTAAGGCAAAGTATGTCACAACCAGTATCTCAAGTCGTGAAGTGGTGCAACTTCATAATATTCTTGCATGAATTCATCCGAGACATGGTATAGAAGGGAGCAGTGAAGCTCTAGTACTTATCCACGGATGAGAAGATTGCAAGATATCCTCCCATAGTGGCCATACTGATTTTACTGAGGAGGATGATACACAGGATTATCCATGTTGATTTGGCTAATGATGAGCGTTGATGTTTCAACATTGAGCAGACATTCTCCCATATTGGTCATGCATGGGGCTATGTTAGTATTGATATGACCAAGGGAGAATGATTCATTCACTCATGTAGATTTGCTAGTGGTATATGGCCCAGGTATGTTGATAGCATCAAGAAGACATTCTCCCAGATTGTTCATGCACGGGGCTATGCTAGTGCTGACATTACCAAGGGAGAATGATTCATTCACTCATGGGGCTCTTCTAGTGGTGAATGGCCCGGGCATGTTGATAGCATCGGGAAGACATTCTCCCATATTGGTCATGCATAGGGATGTGCTAGTGCTTATATAACCAAGGGAGAATGATTCATTCACTCACGGTGCTCTACTAGTGGTGAATGGCCTAGGTATGTTGATGTTTTCTGGGAAATAGCATCGGGCAGAAATTCTCCCGGATTGGTCATGCATGAGGCTATGCTAGTGTTGATATGACCAAGGGAAAATGATTCATTCACTTATGAGGCTCTGCTAGTAGTGAATGGCCCATAGCATCGGGAATACATTATCCCGGATTGGTCATGTACGAGGCTATGCTAGTACTGATATGACCAAAGGAAAATGATTCATTCATTCGTGGGGATTTGTTAGTGGTGAATGGCCCAGGTATAGTCCTTCTCCTGTTGAGGAGTAGATCGACTCCCGATGTTATCACATGCATATTCTTCGACGGGATGCATGTACAGAGATGGAACATCAACATGGCTCACGAAGACAACCTTTCTATGACAGAATAAATCCAAGTATGGAGAATGCCTCCCTTGTTGAGAGGGAGTGTTGGATATTTGCAACTTTGGGAAGTTGTTCTCCACAAGAAAGTGCTAGAAGACCTATCTATACCATTACAAGAATCCCTAGAAAGAATTTGAAGACCCAGGAAGATAAGTCGGCCCCACAGAAAAATAATAAAGTAATTGAAGACCTAGAAATAAGAAATCGGCCCTAGACTAGTGCCCAGATTAGTATAAATACAGGACTAGCTCATTTCATTTGGACAGGCAAACAGTTATCCTTTCTATAGTGTGCACAAGGCAGTTGTAGCTGCAGTTTTTGGTAATTTCATTATTTCTGGGTGTTTGGATATCTTGGAGAGTGTGTCATACTTGGAGAAGATCTTGCTTGGTTGCTCTTGGTCATCTTATTGAGGCGCTAGGTCTTGGTGATGCTAGCCCAGGAGAGGATATTATTTGCATGGTATTTTGTCTATTGATGGTGATGTACTGGTAATATTCTATAGAAAGGTTGTTGGGTTTTCTCCCAAGGTTCGATTTCCTAGGATAAACTCTTGTGTTCTTGTGTTGTGTTCGTGTGTCTATTGTGCATGGTTAATATTTCTAGATCTTGTTATTTACGTTGCATTGTTATAGTTGAGATTTTCAACGTATAGTTATTCTATGATAATTGATGTATGAAAGTGAATCTCGTTATTAATCATAAGGCAATAACTATCAAGAGCTGAGAATCATAAAACATCAACATAATGCATGTGTGATTCAATCTTTCATTATATAATTGGATAAATAGTTGTTTGAGCTCATCCTCTTTCTCTATTTTTAGTAAATGATTTCACAGGCCCGTTCTTCAAGCCCTCAAGAGGGCTTAGACAAGGTTTTCCTTTATCTACTCTCTTATTTATGTTATTTGTTGAGGTATTAAGTATATTTTTTATCCATTCCAGATAGCAAGAAGTTTTAAAAGGTGTGAGGATGGGAAGATAACACATATTGCCACATCAATTGTTTGTAGATGATGTCTTAATGTTTGTGAATGGTTCTATAGGAGATGCACAAAATATCCAAGAAATCTTAAGTCAGTATATGAAAACAATAGTGATGCAAACAAATATTTAGAAGTTTCCCCTTATCATGCATTGGATTCCCAAGGGATAGATCAAAATGCTCAAAAATCTCCTTCAGTTCTTATAGATTCCATTCTAGAAGGGGTTGAAATACCTTAAGTTCAATTTAAAATCCAATAAATATGGGTTTAATGACTAGATTTGGCTATATTCCAAAATTGAAAAGAATATAGAGGTGTGTGTAACAAATGGTTATTTTTGGGGGGAAGACCTACTCTCATCAAATCCATCCTAAGGAAACCTCGGTTTATTGACTTTCAATTGCACACATTCCTATAGAGATTTAGAATAAGATAAGGAGAAAAGTGTGTAGTTTTGTTTAGAGAGGAAGAAAGGATAAAGACAATATGGCTTGGGTTGACTAGAAAAGACTTCAAAAGTCTAAAAAATGTGGTGGATGGCATCTTAAGAATATTCAAATTTCAAGAAAGACTCTCACTCTAAAGAGTCTATACAGGGTTTTCAAAGGGCAAGGTTTATTGCATTATATAATGGGGATGAAATACATAGATCTACTATTCTTCGAGGAGTGGATCCAAAAGGACACAAAGACACACCAGGGCTAGTCCATTCTTTGGAAATCTCTATCTTCAATCTTTCCCATAGTAGGACCATGGTTAGATTGGTGAACTGGAAATGATAAATAAGTGAGAATTGGTCTTGATCCTTGGGTGGGGTCAAAGGAATATTTACCTTGTATCAAGTTCTTTGTGGTCATATTTGTAGTTTGAACATTCACTTCCTAATGGATGTCTCTATTGAGATACATGTAAACCCATGATGAGAAGTTTAGAAGATGCCAAAGGATCTAGACTTAGATATAATTCAAGCACAAGAATGGACTACTTAAACTCGGGCATTAATCTCTAGTGCTATAAAATTGAAGGATAGTGAAGATGAACTTCTTTGGACAAAAAAAATATCCATGGGTGGATATACATGTAGGCTTGGTGATGCTTCATTGTTTGTTGAGGATGTAAGAGCATACAAATAATGGTGTTGGCATCTAGTTTAGAAGCTAAAAGGTGCCCCAAAAATGAAGTTGTTCTTCTTATTAGCTCTCTCCAATAAGGTACCCACATGGGACATCCTGGGCCAAGGTAGGCCCTAGTATTTGTATGTGGTGTCGTAAACATGAGAACATTTTCCACCTATTAGTAGATTGTCACTTCTTCGAGGAGGTGTAGGTATCCTCCTTAACTCTATTGATGGGAGCTAGCAAATGGGAAGGGGATTCTTTGTCGAAGGATTTCAAATCATGGTATGAGGTTAATGCAGTTAGTGATTACAAGGTTTTCTGTATTGATGTTGTCTTGGCCATGTGGTGTTCAGGAAATGATAGAATCTTCCAAAATGATTCACTTTACTAAGAACATTTTTTTTCAAAGTTTGGTTTTATTATGAGGAATGCAAGGACAATGTGAAGGAATCCCTTCAACACCAAATTATCTCTACTTATTATAGATGAATCCATCAAGTTAAGTATTTTTTTATGGCATCTCCCAAAACAAGCTTAGGAAATGCAATGTTGTGGGATTCCCTTCTTTAATTCTACTCATTGCATTTCCATCTTGTTGAACCTAGAGGATGGATCCAATAACTGAGTTGAACTATCAATCGTAGTAGCTCTTCTTTGAATTCCAATAGAGAAAAATGTGGGTGGATTAAAGGTTTTTGGTGATTCTAAAATCTCTTTGGATTGGTTAAATGTAAAGACCAATCTTCAAAATATCGTTGGCCTTCAAGCAATAATGGACCAAGTCTCTAAAATGAGAAGCGGATTTATTTTGATCTCCTTCACTCATGTTTTCAAAGAGTATAATACAAAGCTCGACTCCTTACCAAAAGATGGTGTATCATTTGAAGTTGGGTTGATCAAGTTGTTGGAAGAAAAACAGGGAGTTGGTTGTCACTTCTCCCTTCTATTTTCCATAGTTTTTCATAATCTCCTTCACTATTTTAAGTTTGTTTTTGTTCTTTGATGTTTTTGTTGGCCCTCGGTTGGGATTTCTTCAGATGTATCATGGTTTACCCTTGAAGCAACATATGTAATGGAAGCATGCCAATTAGATATATTTTTCTTGTCGTATTCTTTATACTTCTTGATGATGATGTAGTTAGTGACAGTGCTAGAGATATGACCCTTTGCTAGATAATAGAGAATTCTACCATGGCATTAGTACAAATTGTGATGTAATTCTCCTTTTGGAAGTAATACATTATGCTTTTTTGTGTGTGTGTGTGCACCCTTTGGTAGATAATAGAGTATTCTACCATGGCATTGGTACAAAATGTTATGTAATTCTCTTTTTGGAAGCAATACACTATGATATTTTTTGTGTGTGCAAATGCATGCGCGCATGTGTGTGTGTGTGTGTGTGTGTGTGTGTGTGTGTGCATGCGTGCGCATGCATCGTGTGTGTGTGTGTGTGTATAAAAAGGACTATCTCAATTCATGCATCGCGTAAATGCACGTGTGTGTGTGTGTGTGTGTGTGTTGAAGGTAACATCTTATGGGTGTGTGTGTGTGTTGAAGGTAACATCTTATGGGTGTGTGTGTGTGTGTTTATGTGTGTTGAAGGTAACATCTTATGGATTATGGGAAGGTTCCCTCCAAAACCATTATTGTAGATGTTCCCCTCCATTAGTATAAAGATGAATAACACATTTACTATAAGATTAGGGGTACAAATATTAAGAATCACCCTAAAAAGGACTATCTCAACTCATTCATTGTTTGTACAAACGATTTCAATGCAAATCCACTCCAAATTTTTGAAAGGAAATGATAAAGTACAACATAAGTGTATGGGATATAAAGTTCTTGAACTTCATCCATGATGTTCATAAGTAGGACATTCCTATTACCATATGTCTATTATTGCAACAGAAAATGCTATGTATGGCGAAGTATGAACAAGGACATGTAGAATATATGTCCAAGTGAATAAACTATTCTAAGGTGAGGGAAGAACACACACATCTAGCAGGAATATTGCAACCTTCACTAATTCCATAATGGAAATGGGAAGTTGTCATGATGAATTTTATCATGGAAATACATGTGATAGTAAAGAAACATAATGCCATCATTGAAATGGTAGGCAAGCCAAAAAAAGAAACACACTCTACTCTGGTACAATATACTCCTAAGGCAATGGATGTTGTTGATATATTTACAAGAGAAGCAATGAGATTTCATGGTGAGCCTAGCAATTATACTAGTTAAGGACACAAAATTCACATTATATTTTGGAAGAGTTTGTTTTGAGCATTAAGAACAAAATAGAACTTTAGTATAACCTTATAATTTGTAGACAAATGGGAAAACTAAGACAGTCAACTAAATCATTGAGGACATGTTGCAAATCTATGTGATGGAGAAGCCATAAAATTGGGAAAATTACTTAAACTTGGTGGAGATTACATACAACAACAGGTGTTAAGCATCATTAAAAATGAGTTCATTCGAAGCCTTCTATGGGAGAAGATGTAATACTCTAATGTGTTGGGATAACCATGCAAGTCAAATTATGCTTGGGCCAAAACTCGATGAAATGGAAGACTTCATTGATAGAATTAAGCAAAATTAGAAAGAGACTCAAAATAGGCATAAAATGTAGATTGATTTAAGCATGCCTCACCAAAAATTTAGAGTTCATGATCATGTATTTCTCAGGGTAAATCCTAAGACGAATTTGTTGAAATTTGGTAGTTGTGCCAAGCTAGCCTCAAGATACTACCATCCTTTCGGGAATCCTAATAGAATATTCCCAATTGCATATAGTTCGGTGTTGTCTCCTAACATTAGATCACATAATGTATTTCAATGTTCTTTACTTAAGTAATATCTTCATGGTTTTAATCACATGATTGACCAGACTGTGATTTAGGTGGAACTAGATGTGTTGGATTTCGGGGTTACTCTAACATTGTTTACAACATATTTGGGGTGCTTCATAAGATTTGGGGTACCTAGTGTATGATTAACCCTTGGATGGTTTGTGATGGATTTACACATTAGATATTGCTTGCTCAATGATTTCTTGACCTCAATTGGATGATTATATGACAATCTTCCTTAGAGCATTGGAGATGTTTAGATAGCTTGGTGACATTCTACATGTTGGTCACATGGAGGAGGTTTATTTCTTAGAGAACACCCAACATAAGAGGTGGAGAATTTATCACTCTAGAGGAGGGAATTGATCCCTAAATAGCATGGACTAGCTTGGATTCTTGCATGGAAACATGGAGTTGACTTGTGGACAAAAGGGTTGTGACAATGTTCATGCAGGGGAAGAGGAACCAATGGAGGGCATGGCTTAGGGGGAGTGTTGGAGTCCTTGGAGGCTTGAAGGAGGAGAGTTAGACACATATTGAGGAGTGCCCTTGCATTGGAGCCTTGCTTATGTATGACATCACCTTGGAGCTTGACATGTGTACCCTTGGAGTGTGAGCATAGTGAGGAGTGCTCTCTCTCTCTCTCTCTCTCTCTCTCTCAATTTCTCTCTCTCTCTCAATTTCTCTCTCTTGCCTTGGAGGTGCTAGGGTTTTTTGGATATTTTGGAGCCATTAGAGTTAGGGTTTATTGATTAACCCCTACATTGTCCTTGTTGAGTAGTGGAGAAGAGGATATGTCTTAATTTGGAGGAAATTCTAGTGTGATACTTTCTTGTTGGAGCTCGTTGGTGTTGGCTAGGGATTTTATTGGTTTTCCCTGGCTAGGGTTTTGGAGAGCTAGAGGATTGTACTAACCTTGGGATGGGGCTATGGTATGTACACTAAATTCATATTTACATATATGCACTAGCCTTTTGATGAGGATATGGTATGTAAATAAACTTCATCTTTGTGTGTGTGTGTGTGAATTTTTTTATTGTCCAAAATTTTCTTCTTGTAGATTTAATTTTCAATTAACTATTTCTTCATAGTTTGGTAATTTCCAACACTACAATGTATTACTGGTTTAACATAAGTTAAGGTTGAAATTGTTAAGTGATTTAACATTATATTGAGGAAGATATAGCAGATTTAATACTATAATTCTAGCTATCATAAAGTGAATTTCATATCTAGTTTATACATTATAAGATTGCCCTAGAGGGATGAAACTTGTTAGCACACATTTGGAATGTTTTTGTTGCATTATGTTGTCATTGATGTCAAAGGATTGATTTCAAAGGGCTGATATCAAGTATTTTCATAATAATGAGCTCATATCATTGATGTATTGATTGTTGGACTATGTTGTCATTGATGTAATTGATGTCAAAAGGGTTGATGTCAAGTGGTGTCTAATGATGTAAAGGGAGTTGTATCATTGATGGCATGTCATGGTTGATAGTAAGTACCAAATGGATGAACTCCAAAGTGGTCCCCTTTGGGTGAAATCCCTCATGGGAAGACGCTTTGCGAAGTCCAAATGGTTAAGTGGTTTGGTATCCCTAACAGTGTAGATTTTGGTCATGGATGATTTTAGGGGCTAAATTTCGCAAATGGGCTGATTTTCCATGGCTTTTCCCAAAAAAAGATTCGCTATTCAAAAAATGATTCGCCCAAATTCTAAAGGTTAAAATTATTTTACATTAAAAATAGCCAAAATTTTATACAAACTATATAAAATCCGTAGAAATTTGAATAATTTTACAAAATTATCGCCAAACATTTTATGGTCGGAATATGAAGGATTAGTATGATTCGCCAAGGTTTCTACATTTAAAAATAAATTTCCATCCTTAAAATCATCCATGATTTTGGTTGAGGAATAATGTAATGAATATCAGTGAATGTTCAAGTAAGACTATTCTAGATGTATAGTGCTTGTCATGCCATTTTCGGTGATATGTGGAATTTCACATAACTCTTCATGGTTAAAGAGTTGCGGCCTTGTGAAGTTGGAGGACCCTCATGTGTTGTCTAGAATCCCCTAGAAGGTCAAAGAAGTCAAATTATTCTAGAAGCTCCTAGAAAAAGTTGACCAGTCAAAGCGGTTATGACCAGTCAAAGTGGTTATTCATTGGTTAAGTGGTTGCAACAAGAAAACAATTAAAAATAAATTATTTGCAACTAGAAGTGGAGAGTTTAATATTTTTGGTAAACAGGTTGTAAGTTGACAAAGTGGTTAGAAGTGGGTTAGCCCCAAAAGAAGGAAGTTGGTTAGAAAACAAATCATAGAAGAAGCTACTTGGAGAAGTATAAATAAGATATCAAGGGTCTATTATGTTAAGGATATCTTGAGCATATTAAAGATCTATTTTTGGTGAAAGATTCATTGTAGGTACTCATGGACGCATTAGAAGTTCTGTAAGTATGAGGTTTGACGGTGAAAGTTTCGGAGGTTCAAAAAACCCTATTTTTCTGAATTCGTACTCGAGCTTCAATGAATCGAGGCACGTACATACACCATTTGAATAAGGCCAGGGTGTGTATACTTGAAAAGGCCAAGAAAAGTTTGAGTAGATGTTGGTGCCAAGTTCTTGAAGTATGAAGTCAATTTCTAGGACAGTATTCTACAAGTTCAGATCTGCTACAGAAGTTCTAGTATGGTTATATGTTGTGTTGATGTTTAGATTTTCTCATGATATGGTGAATGCTTGATACATTCTTCGTATGGTTGTATTGATGTATAAATAGGGTAGTTGGTTGGTTAAGTGGTTATGTTCTGGTATGGTTGAGGGATTGCTATGTTGTGTGATGGTTTATGCATGAGGAACATGCATATCTTATAGATTGGTTTATGCTTGGTGATGGTACAGATTGGGAAGTGACAGGAAGGTTGCAGTGACAATGACTAGTCAATGTAACAGAGGCAGAAAAGGTATGAAGGGAAAAAGTTGTGAAGTTTCATAAACCCTAGTTTTCTGAAGGTGTATGCAGGCTAATAAAGAGAAGGATGCCTACATATGCATGTTACGGTATAAGAAGGTCAAGTACATATGTGGGATGTAGAATAAACAGGTCGTGTACCTGTTGGCATATTGGTTTCTTTTTACAATTTGGTCCTTGTACTTGAGGGTTGGATTCCTCTTCTCAGTTGGTGTTGATATATGTAGGCTATGTCTTGCATTGAGAGTTGGTGCTCTTTTCAGTTTGTTTTGATAAGACCCTGAGATTCTAGTCTCCTGTAACACATAATACAAAAAGATCACACATATATCTGGTGTTCCTTCAGTTCATTACGGTCATGGTTTAATGTTCTTTATTATTCATGAATGTTGTTGATACATGGAAGTAGCTAAGTACAAATGAATAATATGTTTGAACTGGTTGCTAACTAAAGTTTTGTAAGAAGTGTAAAAAGAGCCTCACACCGATTCACCCCCCCCCCCTCTCAATGTGGTCAGTGTGTCCAACAGTTTTCTCTTGGATTTCCTTGTTGATTGGGGTTGTTAAGATGTGAAATATTATCCATTATTTCTATTGTTTTTTATCATATTTCATAATATCCATAAGGTTGAAAATTCACAAGGTCAAGATATGGGAAAACTCTAAGAAACAGGTGAAATTTCAAAAGCTACATTAATTTCCCTAGATGGGGAAATTTCTACATGATAGCAAATATTTTGTGGTTGAGATCACTCTAGGTGAAAATGGGAGTTTGTATTTCAATTGTGGTGTGCCTGGGAGACGTGTTTGAATTTGTTAAGGTTATTTAGTGTGAAACTATAGGTTGCTTGAGAGAAGTGCATGGACTCTACAAAGGGTTTTGTCTACTTAGTTTATTATTAATTTATGCACTTGAAGATTGTTTCAAGAAGTATAAGTGGACTCTCACTCTTAGAGAGAGTGACAGGTTGGAAGGGGATTTTGATTTTGTTCCATGGAAGCTCAGGCTACAGATACTTATAGAGGAATTTGAACTTTAGGACCTGTTGGCCCTCGACCAAGTTTTGAGGATCCTTGGTCATGTTTGACCTATTTTTGGGACTTCGACAGGCTGTCGAAGGCAGAGTGCAAGACGAAGAGGAGATCGCAGGATCTCGGCCCCTTTTTAGGGCTTGTTGGCTTTTGGGCTTATGTAATGAGTATGGGGATGTCGTCCCATGGGTTTACCCATGCTTAGGCCTGTTTTGTAATATATAAATAGAAAGCTAGGCGATGTAAGTAGTGATTGGTGGCTGAGTGCTAGTACTAGCTATGTGCAAGAAGACGTGATTAAGACTTGCAGAGCTAAGTGCAAGTCATTTGTAGTGCTTTGTGCATAGACTGTGTAAGGATCTGTGCCTAGATGTACTTGGGGAAGGAGGATTTGGCGAAGTGCGTGTAGATATCTTGTCCTATGCGGAGTATGGTTCTGATGCTTTGTGCCTATAAGAAGCTTGACAGAAGATAATAAAGAGAAGAAGAGTTGGTGGACGTAGCCCCAGGGTGGGGGTGAAGCACGTATATCTTGTGCTATGGTTTCTTTGTGCAATGTATTGATGTGTTTATGTGTTTACTTGTTTAGATGATTGGATATAGATGAATGATAGATAAATTTTTTTATGTTATGCGCTTAATAATATGGATGAATGCTAGATCTGACCTATGTGGATGTGCTTAGTTCTTGAACATACTAGATCTGGTTGAATATTACGATGCTTTGTAAATTAGGGTTTTGTCTGCAAAGTAGATATCGGTTTAATATTGATGAACTGTAATTGTTAAGTGCTTTGATAAGGTGTTATAATCATAGATTTGTGTCCTAGCTAAGGTTGCAGACATCTAAGTCCTGCAACCACCCCTACCTCTACCTCAGGTGAGACTTCATCTACTTCGCAGTTGTTGCCGAAAGGGCCAGTAATTAGGGTTTTTTTGGTGCGCTCTTGAGCATTGAACCATGGGTCTGCCCCTGTGCCAACAAATGGTTCTATTGTTGGGACCTAAAACTGTGATTGTTGGGAACTGAGGAAGAATAAGCTCTGTGCAAATATCTGACATGAAACTGTGATTGCTGGGAACTAAGGAAAAAGAAGCTTTGTGTGAAGATCTGACCTAAAACTATGAAAGCTTTGTGCATAGATCTGTTGCCCTAGTGCGCAATATTCTACTTAATCTGTGAAGCTCTGTACCAAGAAGAAGAGTCAGATCTGAAGAAAAGAGGTAAGATCTTGAAGCTTTGTGCTCTGAGAAAGGAAAGAATAGTGAAAAGTTTCAGATCTTGAAGCTTTATGCTCTGATAAAGGTAAGAATAGTGGAACTTTTTATTGAAAAGGTAAGAATAGTGGAATTTTTTATTGAAAAGGTAAGAATAGTGGAATTTTTTATTGAAAAGGTAAGAATAGTGGAATTTTTTATTGAAAAGGTAAGATTAGTGGAAATTTTTGTTTCAAGAGTATGGATCTAGGTATATTTGATAAATTTTGTCCTAGCCTGAAAACTAGGGCACAGCTAGAAGAAAGAAGATTTGATATGAGTAGATCTGATAAGAATAGTGAAAGATATGTTATTCCTATGCATAGAAAGAATGCTTGGACTAAAAAATGGATGCAGGACCCTAGAAATATTTTTTTCTAGGTTAGCTACCATGATCCTAGTGCGCAGTACAGGAAAGGATGGGGATCATTTAAGATAAAGAGAGGATTAACCCTTTGTTACACTTGCAGAAGACTGGGACATTTAGCTAAGGAATGTCCTGATAGAATACCTAGTTGTCTTTGTTGTAAAGCTATGGATCACGAAGTTTTGGATTTCCCTAGAATGATTGCTAAGCTTGAAAGAATGAATATGGAACAAGAAGACCCTGAGAAAGGTCAAGAAACTGAGACCATGGCAGAACCCCAGAAGGACTCAGAGACTGTACTATTACAGATGAAAGAAACCCTGAATGACCACAGAGATACTAATCTATCAGAGATCTTAAAAGAGAAAGATCAAAGAGAAGTAAGAATATGAGACTTCGACATTGACTGTATTTTGGATGAGGAAACATAGGTGAATATAATGACAGAAAGAACTTGGGAAATTTTAGGAAAGCCTACTATGATTCCTTCATTAGGAGGAATAGGATTATTTAGAGTAAAGTTGATAACCCTACGTAGAAGACTTACCCAGATATCTATGAGTGCTCATGGAACTTCGACAGAAGAACATTTTGAGGTTGTTAAATTTATTGAGAACAGTGCCCCATTTGATATATTACTAGGAAAAACTTGGATTGGAAGGGATCAAGCCAGAAGGAAAGAAGAATAAGTCTTAGATAAAAAGAAGAAAGAATTGAAATATTTCATGACTAGGAGGATCGCACACTTGATTGAAGAATAGGAGAACAGATCGAAGCTATTTAGAACCGTGGATGTCAAAGTTGGAAGAACACAGGAAGAATCACAAGAGACTGAAACACCTATCCCAGATAGAAAGAAGAAGTATTTCCCCTTAATCCTAGGAAAGAATCTCAACAGCGCAAATTTACTCTAACAAGAGGAGATAAGAATCAGAATGGAAAGAGGAATATCGAGATGAAGATTACTGGGAAAAAGGTAGAAAGCTCAGTAAGAAGAGAGCAAAGATCGAAAAATTACAGAAGATTCCAAAGGGAACTTCGCAGAAGGAAAATTTTCAAAACTGGAACTTTGTCGGGATATCAAAATAGTGCTACATGGCACTTCGCCATGGAGAAGTGATATAGTCATTGAAATCATTATAATCGTTAGATCGATGCCCTGAAAGATTTGTTATTATGTTGTCTACGTATTTCTTCGACTATTGCACCAAGAACACTTTTGTGAATTGTATCAGAGAGAACTCATTGCTACCGCGCTGTGATTAGTAAGATCAACACCAGTTCTATTGTTTTTCGCACTCATTCATCCATCCGATCTAAGTGTGTATGTCGGACGAGCTCAGTGCCGCAGAGAAAATCATTGAAGAAGTTCTCATCAATCTCATGGTCGAGAAATTAATGTCTGTAAGTATTCAAGCGTCCTCAACAAGAGGAGTGCAAGCCTCACCTTCAACCGCTTGTGGATCCGGACCATCTTGAACCGTCACAGAAAAGAGAACCAAGCATAGAGATGACCTAGCAAATGTGAAGCTAATCTCGACCATCTTACCAAGCTACATCCCGCCTCTGACCGACACGGTGAGTCATGATAGTGTGTCGATATATTTTGATTACACCATGGTTACTGCGTACCTCCCGAAGGGGACACGCGCAGTTAGAGCACAACAGGACAATATCGCAATGTTGAAGTTCAGTGAATTCAACTTAGGAGACTGCAAGAACCATATTATGCTCACCCCGTATAAATACTTGACCAGGACGAAGTGGAAGAACTCGAAAATAATCCCCTAGTCGTGGACGATGAATCTTGCGCAATCCACACTTTTGAACATAATGAAGATCCCACATTTTGGACAACACCAGGAGGTTAGAGTCTATGTCATGATCCTACTCTCATGTTACCATGGTGGCTACTTATGGCTAGACCGACGTATCACAGTCGATCCGACGTTGATCCATAGGATCACCAGATTGAGCATGCAAAGACCTGACCCGCAGGACTTCTACTCAGGGAAGGCCACAGATCGCGCATTAGCACAGAAGATCAAGGATACCTACGGCGATGTTGAGAAGGGGACGTGAGGCTACAAGGTAGCTTCCATCCAAAATGGTGCAGTGCACCTAGCATAAAAAATAATTGCAGGAAAGCTAGTAAGGAAGAACGGGCCCACGCAGGTCACAGGGTTTATCGTTGACCTCGTGGGGAAATGTGTAGAAGGCCTACAGATGAACTGGGTGAAGTACCTAGTCAAATAGTTGGAATTAGACTGTTGCGAATCTCAGGATCAAGGATAGAAGTTCCACTTCAGATGGCTCCTGATCCTCATAGCATTTATTTCTTGGGAGATGCCAGAAGGTGCGACCTTCCTGGATATTGAGCCATTCGAACCACTTGCTGCGAAGTTCACCATGCTCTGGTACTCGAGAGATATGGGAAAACAGTGGCAGCCGAACGTAGTATTTCACACATATTATCTCTAGCTGAAGAGGGATATTGAATCCGAACCTCGCATCACTTCGAACACCCTACAGCAGTTCTGACCCCTCATGAATTTCTGCACAGATCGACATTTCATCTATATCACTATGCGAGCAGACGAGCATAAGGAGGAGCTTCAATCGTACTACAAGCTCACAGAAGAGGACCTTGAGGAAATAACTAAGGACTGGTCAGCAGACCTCCTTATCCCCGCTGATCTCGTAGAGATCTCTGACCCTGAACTTGATAGCTCAAAGGCCACTCACAAAGAACATGACACACCCGGACCCAACAGAAGGAAGAAAACCGAAGATGTCAATACTTAAGCAGCACATCATAAAAGACTGCTTCGGTATCACCTGGCCGAGCGGGTGATGATGAAGTAGAAGAGATAAATGGAAAAGAAGATGAGTAGAAGCAAGGCGAGGTAACACCGCCTAGAGATGAGTTTGATCCCTTGAAAAAGAGGAAGGTTTCTCCCACAAAACCCTCTTCTCGAAATAAATCCAGAGTCGCCTTGACTAAGATGCAGGTTGTGCTCACTGTCGATGACTTCGACTTTATCATTGCAGCTATCGCATATGCTTCGTAGGACATCTTATAGAATCATGAATCCAAGTAGGAAGAAATGTACGACAGAATCGAATTTGAACTCTGAGGGGTACAGCAGGCCCTTCAGTCCAGTCATGCAGTGTCCACTGCAACCCTGCCGTAAGAAGAACCAAAGTTGGAAGATGAGCCAGCCCAACTCCACAGACTAGTTGATGCAACCGAAGCTCACCTTCGTCATGCACAAGAAGAAACAGAACAAGCCACCCAAGCCTTGAAGCAAGTGCAAGAAGTAGTAGTAGAACAAATTCGAGTTGCAGAGAAGGAGAAGGTTTCTCTCTAGACAAAGTTTGAAGAGGAGAAAGCATAGATTCAGCAAGAAAAAGAACAGTTTCTCATAGAGCAACTTGAAGTGAAAGAAGCAGTCAAAAAAGCACTTCGCTCTGTGACAGGTTTAGAGCCAAATGTAGAAGACCGAGTCGAACATCAAGTAGAGAAGCTCGTGGAATCTATCCAACAGCTACAGCATATAATAGCAGACTTAGAGCTCTTCACAGTACCCGACACTTCGCAAGAGGTGAGGGATCAAAGAGAAGCAACTGCCCGAAGCACAGTTGAAAGAATCAAGGCCCTCACTATGGAATGTAAAAAACTAAGTAATCGCAGTGCCCGGACTTATGAGTGACTCACTGAGAATCCAGAACTGAAGGCACTGGAGTCACAGCTCTAGGACGCGAAGCAACAAGAAGAAACAATACAGGCACAGTTTAAGCCCCTGACAGTTGTTGAAAGGATGAAGAGATCCCAAGAGCAGTGCACTGCTCAAAAATAGGTTCACACCATTCAAAGCAAATTCATGAGAGTGACTCAGAGGCTCCAACCTATATAGGATGAGGCTTGAAAATTATTCTCAGAGATCGAAGGTCAAGGAGCAAAACTGGAGCAAGTCGTCACTGTAGTTGAACAGCGTTTAGAGGGACCTGTCAACGAAGCAGTCATCCAAGATTTAGTTGAACAAGAGGTCGTGGAACAATAACAATTCAAATCATCTTGAGCCAAGCTCGAGGGTTTTTAAGCAGAGCTACCCATACCAGAGTGACTCAGGACGATTCACAAGTGAGTGTTGGGGGCATGTTGTCCCTCGACCAAGTTTTGAGGATCCTTGGTCATGTTTGACCTATTTTTGGGACTTCGACAGGTTGTTGAAGGTGGAGCACAAGACAAAGAGGAGATCATGGGATTTCGGCCCCTTTTTAGGGCTTGTTGGCTTTTGGGCTTATGTAACGGGTATGGAGATGTCGGCCCATGGGTTTACCCATGCTTAGGCCTATTTTGTAATATATAAATAGAAATCTAGGCGATGTAAGTAGTGACCGATGGTTGAGTGCTAGTACTAGCTATGTGCAAGAAGACATGATTAATACTTGCAGAGCTAAGTGCAAGTCATCTGTAGTGATTTGTGCGCAGACTGTGTAAGACTCTGTGCCTAGATCTACTTGGGGAAGGAGGATCTGGCGAAGTGCGCACAAATATCCTGTCCTATGCGGAGTAGGGTTCTAATGCTTTGTGCCTGTAAGAAGCTTGACAGAAGATAATAAAGAGAAGAAGAGTTGGTGGATGTAGCCCCAGGGTGGGGGTGCACCACGTATATCTTGTGTTATGGCTGCTTTGTGCAATGTATTGATGTGTTTATGTGTTTACTTGTTTAGATGCTTTGATATAGATGAATGATAGATAGATGTGTTGATGCTACGTGCTTAATAATATGGATGAATGTTAGATCTGACCTATGTGGATGTTCTTAGTGATTGAACATACTAGATCTGGTTGAATATTGCGATGCTTTGTAAATTAGGGTTTTGTATGCGAAGTAGATACTGGTTTAATACTGATGAACTGTAATTGCTAAGTCCTTTGATAAGGTGTTATAATCATAGATCTATGTCCCAGCTAAGGCTGCAGACATCTGAGTCCTACAACCACCCCTACCTCTACCTCGGGTGAGACTTCATTTGCTTCGCAGGTGTTGCCGAAAGAGCCGGTAGTTAGGGTTTTCTTGGTGCGCTCTTGAGCGTTGAACCCTGGGTCTGCCCCTGTGCCAACAAGACCGTGTTGAGAACCTACTGATCTAGAATAGTTGGACACTCATTGGAACAAGTAATCTAAGGCTAAGAGAATCATGTTTCTTTTATTGAAGATTCATTTCATCTCTCATGTTGCATAGAAGGAGATCATAAAGAACATGTTTGGAGCCTTAGTTTAGTTGTTTCAAAATTATTATGTTTATCGACAATTTTTTTGATAAACCACTTTAAATTGTTTGTATGAGCAAGATAGATACCATGGTGATTTATTTGACTAGGAACATTATGTTGAGAGATCTATTTCTCACCATTGAAACACAATTCGAGGATTAGGAGTTTTGCCCGCTACTTTGGATGGACTTGTTCCTTCTTGGGTGTCTTTTGTTCGAGGTGTTTGTGCTCATGAGACCTTGCCAAAGTTCACAAAGCTTTGGATTAATCTTTTACAAGAAGAAATTAGATCACGGTCTTGTTTAGGGGAACAAAAGGAAGTAGATGCAATTGGTCTCACTGGGAGGATGAAAAAAGGTAGCAACAAAGGCTACAAGAAGAAGGAAGACTCGAATATATGAAAGAAGAACTTGAGTAAGGCAATCTATTTTCAATGTAATAAAATGGGACATTATGCTAACCAATTTCCATTGAATAATAAGGGAAAGGGAGTGAAACATATTACAATTGGGACTGTAATTTGAGTAGAGGAGGAACACTATGAATTTGAGATTGTATTTCCCATGGTGTCTTGCTTGTCTTCCAGCACTATGTCTAGTGTTGGATGGTATGTGGACAATGAGGCTTTGAGACATATGGCATATGGTAGTTCACTCTTTCGCATAATTTGGGAGTGAGAGGGAGGAATGAGTGTGGAGCTTGGTGATAATGTTACTTATCATGTAAGAGAAGATGGCACCATTTTATTTCAGATGCCATCAAGTGATGTTCTTTAGTTGAGTGATGTTTTGCTTGTTCTTGACTTGAAGAAGAATATTATTTAAGTTTCCTACATGACATATGTACAATGGAGAGTTGCATTTGAAGGACAATAATGCACCACCAATTATTGTAGTCTAGCTAATCTAAGGATTTTGGCTAGAGGGGTGAGAGAGGGTGGCCTTTACATGTTAATAGTTGATTTAGTGGCACTTGTACATTCTAGTGAAATTATGGATAATCCTTCAAGTTGTAAACAGGCTTGAGATCAAGAAAGAGTGTCTATATCTTATGAAAGGTTCAATTTCTTCCTAGGAGATATTATAGCCACATTTCATTGGTTTCTTCCACCTTTCAGCAGCCCACCCCCCCATTGTTTTTAGGAGGAGAGGTGTGATACCTTGATGGAGGATGATGATGGGATTGATTCTAGGTTTGTAATTGATGGGTGTATTGTAGAGTATAGGGGTGGGGTTGTTGGATTCTGTTGGATAGAGGGAGTGGACCAAAATGTTACTCTTTCTTTAGGGTTCTCTCAAAAAGAGGGAGTTGACCTAGTTCAAGTTGTTTCAATTGCTGGAGATTTTAAGGTGCATGATAGGGATTCTCATGTTCATAGGTCGTTAATATCCCTATATGGGTTGTCACCTATACCATGATCTTGATATTTATAGATCGATAAGTTGACTTGTGTACACTTATATCTTTGTGATTTTGATATATTGGATCCACTTTTCTTGGTCTTGTATGGAAATATGATTATCTTGGCAAAACATCCCAAACAACTCATGATGTGGTGTCTTTTGATTTTTTCCCATGACGTTGACTTGAGGGATGTTGGAGTTAGGCAGGCAACCTACAATAAAGATTTATGTTCCTTCATATTCATAGGTGATAAGCATTCTTTGGAGGTTTGAGATGTTGTGATAGAATTCTATGATGGATGGGTGACAATTCCTTTTCAGAAGACAATGGTTGATTCCAAGACTGCAACAGGTACATATTTGTAGAGGTAATTTTGGTGGAGTTGTAGAGTGAGTCAATAAGTGTTGGTGAAAAAAAATTCCTCGTAAAGAGGGAGTGTTAGCTTTCAAGGTGTTGATAAAAAAAATGAACACCTAGGTTTCTCGCTCTTGGAATAATAATAATAAATTTGATAACAAAAGAAGGAAATTTGAATGATTGTCCTTTCATAGCATATCACTCAGTCTCAACTTCATCACACATTTTACGGATTAAAAATCCGAGTCTGTATGCTCAAGATATCCATGTTTTTGTTCAATCACCCAAAGAGCACTTTTCCATGTGAAACACAACTAAGATATTCTTGGAACCATGATTATATTCTTGATTATATTCTCGAAACCACATTGATTTTATTGGAACCCCATTTATTATTCTTGGCACTATTCTTAGTACTCATTTTCTTAGTTCCACTCTTCCATACTTAGCATTTACTTGGTTCTCTTACGAAGCTACCACACATTCTCATTACCCCTACATTCTCCCTGTTGAGTACATTTTTATGCTTCCTTCCACTCCATAAACTATACTTTTGCCTCCAAAACTATCCATTTTGCCTTCATATTATTCCATATTTTCCATAAAATAGCTTATGCAAGGTATATTTATCATTCCTTAGCTTAAGAATTGAATTTTCAAATTTTTGGCATTAAAATTAAAAATTTATCAGAAATTACAGGATTTGACTAAATCTCGTAATTGCTCCTAGGTTTGTGTACTTGCATGACAGTTGGGCGAAATCTCAGACATGGGTCATGATCCTTGATGTACAAGGATGGATGGTTACCTATCAGCTTCGAGATCTGAGCTTTCCAAGTGTCCGGTCATTGGTCAAACAGAGCCACTTCAGCAGAAAATACCCTGTTTTAGCATAAAATCATGGACAGTTTTAGATTTTCTTGGGATTTGTTCATATTTTATGGATCTGAAAGGGGTATTCGACCTTCCTAGCATATTTTATGGATATGATCATGATCTTTAGGAGTTTTCTTATCATTTTCAGTTTCAAAACTCTTGTATAAATACTCAGTTTTGCATTTTGTTCTTGATGATGTCTATGAGATGATTATGTGAATGATGTTGGAAATACTTTCTTAGCTGAAGCAACTCAAGTGTACAACTGAAGCATTGGAGGGCCCCCTTTGCTAAACTAGTACACTCTTTCTTTATGTTATTTTCAAGTAATCTTTGATATATGTTTTAGATCAGATCTTGTTGTAGATGAGTTTTATTTATACATTTGTTGTAGCTAGATGAATTCAATAGTTAAGTAATATGCTTAATGTTTCAAAGYATTACTCATGTTGTGAATGATTTCTTGAATAAGAATTCAATGTGTAGTTTGYTTTTCAAGCATTAAGATGATCATGAATGCTTTTTGAGTTATTTATGCTTTCAGTACTTTTTGAGTTAACAAGAATTGGTGATGATTGCTAATGAATGAAAGAAAACAATGAATGCATCTCTTGAATAATAGTTTTGTTTTTCTAGCATTGATAAGCCTCTGAGCTAGTTTTTGAATATCTTTTTGAATGCTTATTGTTAATCAAATACTCTTTAGGAAACATTTGTTGATTAATGTCGTGAGATATATGAATAGGACTTCTGAATAGAAGCTTAGCATCTCCTCCATATTCATCTCTTAGAGTAGGTTTTGGTTTATATCATTAAAAGAAACTAAGTCTATATCTAAATCCATATATTTTGGATGTGCCTCTAAGTCTTACAAACACTGGATTGACAATCAAATGCACTCTAATTTACATCAGTAGGTTGGAGCCTAACATTTTGGCATCGTTGCCAGGGAGGCACATTTAGAGATAGGATTAGAAGACTCATAGGCATATTTTTCTTTAAAAAAAAAAAACACAGAACAGAATTAATTTTAGTTGTGTTTTTTTATGTCTAAACGTAGGGATGATAAAGGCAGATTTTTGAAACAAAACCCCCAAAAAAACTAATCAACCAGTTGTAGGAGCAGGAACATCTACAACTGAGAAATACGAATCTACTACACCAACTACTGGAAAAATCACTTTGGAAGAATTAGAAGAAAAACAACGTTCAGGACAAAGGTTAACTTTCATAGAAAGACAAATTCTATTGGCTCATGAGGTAAAGAAGAAACAAACACAATTAGAAATATCTTCTGTAGGAAAGAAAAAAGAAGAAAAACAACCTATTTTTGAACAAATAGGACAACCTCTTTTTCCAACAGAAATATATGATTATACAATAGAAAATTTCTTTGCAATGTCAAAAGTTGATAGACAAGAAAGGGAGAGAATGGAAAGGGAATTAGAAAGAAAAAGAAATGAAGAAAGAGGAAGGAAAGAACGAGAGGACAGAGAATCACATCGAGAAGAAACACGAGGAGGAGGAAATGATGAAGAGGAGGAAGAATAGCATACTACATTTGCATTTCCAATCGTTGATACACCAACCGTCTTAGGAGATGACATAAAAATGAAGAATATTCCTCCTTCTGTTCTTCCAAATTTCTTTGGTATGTCTACTGAAGACCCTGATGCTTCCATGTTTGAATTTGATATTGTTTGTCGAACATATGGATATACCAATGATGCTCAAAAACTTTGTTTATTTCCTGCAACTTTGAAAGGATATGCATTGAAATGGTTCATGGGGTTGGGAGAAGCAACCATAGTATACTGGGATGACATGAAAAAGAAATGTCTTGCTAAATATCAGCCCTATTGTAAGTCCAAAGACCCTAAAGAAGATATCTTTAAAATGTCTCAAAGTGAAGATGAAAGCTTAGAGGAATATCTAGAAAAATTTCTCTATAATATGCACAAATCTAAGCAATCTAATCTTCCTTTGGATGTCATCCGTACTATCTTTTTGAAGGGGATTTCAGATGATAATTTGGATGCTCTTAATTTAATGGGGGAAATGGATATTTCTCACCTACCTTTCCCAAAAATTGTTGAATTATGTAAGAATCATTCAAGGGGAAAAGCTAAAAGAGGACAAGGACAAAGAGATGTTGTGACAAAGGCAACCAAATAAATTTCAAATGGTGTTACTAAATCAGAATTAGGGAATCTGTTTGAGAACTTTAAAACTGATATCATGAACACACTTGGTTCACAAATTGAAACATTGAAAGCTAAAAAGAAACAAGAGGAACAAGATCAAGTATTATCCATCTTTTGTGCTAAGTGTAGGAAGAAACATGCATTGAAAGATTGTCCTTTCGACAAAATTCAGATTTGTGGATTGTGTACAGATAACCATGCCACTGATGATTGTCCAAATTTGAAAGAATTGCAAGCTACTCACATGGAAGAGGGACAATAAATGGAATCTCTTTACTACTTAGCACCAAGAAAACCTTGGCAGCCACGTTTCACAGGTATGTCTCAAAATTTTGCTCCTCAATTCTCTCAACAGTTTCCTCAGAATCTTCAAAATCCTTATCAAAATTCATGGAATGCACCCATGCCTTGGCAAGCTTGGCCTCCTCAGCAGAACCAAAACCAACCTCCTCAAGGTTGGTGAGGATATGCTCAGGGAAATCATCCATACCAACAGCCATACCAACATCCATATCAACAGTCATACCAATATCCATACCAACAGCCCTACCAACAGCCATACCAACCTTTTCCTTATCAACAATTCCAGCAGAATCAACCACAAAATTCATATTCTCAGCAATCACTACCTGCACCACAACTAACCCAGCCACAACAACTCCAGCTACCATCTAACCAACCTCCACCTAGACCAACTCAATTATCATCCCAACCAATCTCAAATCCTAATAACAAAGTGGAAAAACCCATGTATAACATTGATGAAGGAACATCATTTTCTACATACTCAATACTTCCTCTTCAAAATATCCACCTAAGGTCTGGGAAAGTTTTACAAAAGGATTCTCCTGTTATTATAGAAGAACAAATTGAAAAAGAGGATATTCCTAGCACAGAGAAGTTACCAATAGACAATCAAATCCAGAAGAGTAAAACATTAAATACCCAAACACCTCCTTTTCCATAAAGGTTGGTTAAGGAAAAATTACCAATCTCTCTTCCTGAGTTTGATGTCTTAGATGAATTAAAGAATGTCTGTGTGAAAAATCCTTTATTGAAAGCTATCAAAGATATCCCAATCTATACAAAATCAATTAAGGAATTATGTTCAAAGAAAACTAACAAAAGAAAGAATGATCCACCAACAATTCATGTAATTGGAAATTTAGCAGG
>JZKD02S1648504.1:541137-586727 GCA_000966675.3 Picea glauca | reverse complement strand
AACCCAGGCAACTGGCACAATATAAACTCGAATTTTCATTGGAAAACCAAGTCAAATTGGCCAATCAAAATTCTCCAAAAACATTTTTTTATTACCTTCTAGTTTCATTTACAGCTTAAATTTGTACATAGCAGTTTTTGAAAACTTTTTATCTCAAAGACTTGAGGACAAGTCAATAAATAAGGCTGAGGGGGATAAGGTATAAATTTCTGAAGATTCTTTGAAGACCTTTCAAGCCTTGTACATATCGCAGCATTCATTTCAAAGAGAAATGCATCCAGTAGAGGGACCTGAGAAAGAATATCAACTTCATCCAGCAAAGGGACCTGAGAAAGAATATCAATAAAGGGACCTGAGAAAACACAAATAATATCAACTTCATCCTTCAGAAGGACCTGGGGAGGATACTAAGAAAAATAAATACAAGAAGAACTTTATCAAATTTGAGGACTTACAGCAACATTCTAGCCAGCTTCAATCAGGCAAACACAATGAGCAAACAAGTTAGTATACATTTTTCTTTTTAATGCTTTAAAAATTTGGAAAATTCTTCATAAGCTAAAGCAATGATAAAAATCCTATCTTTCCCTTCCCCTACATCATCGTTTCATCACTCCATTTCATATACCCTCAAAAGCATCAAAAATGGTACTCAAAAAAACCAATTTTGGTCTCCAAGGGAGCTATAAGGAAAGGATCAAGTTTTCAAATTCAAACAACAAGAGCATGGTCAGTAGAGAGGTTATTTTTGTAAATTTTTTATGGTTTTTAACCTAAAAATCTTTACACACATTTTTCAAAACAAGTTATCAAACTGATTCTACAAACACATTGTTTTGAGCTGTAAAAGCTTTGTTTTATGAAGACATAAGTTGCATACACATATGGAGACAGAAGTTGTTGTTTGCACACAGACTGAATTGTTGTTTGCATAAATGAAAGGTTGTTTGCATACATATTGAGGAAGGGGTCATAAAGAGAATTCTTTAAGCATGATAAGTGGATGGTTACTCAAAGGGGAGTTATAAGTCAAATGAACACATTTAAAAAAAAAAAACATTTCCTATGATGATTACAAGGAAAGAGTGGAATTTCATAAAGGTATAATGAAAGAAAAGAGGCACCTTCAGCTATGATCGACTAACTTAAAGGCTGTACAAATTCATTTTTTTAAACATAATACCCTTGTTAAAGTTTCCCCCTACGACGTTTTTTTCTCTCTTCCTAAAAGTGTTGTGGCTTAAACTCTTTCCATATGTTGTTGTCTCACTTGGACGCTCCCCAGATTCGAACTGCCAAGGCATTCCTGTGTATACTTTACCTCCATGCTCCAACGCATTCCTTATCCTCATGCTAACACATTTTTCTTCAATCCAGTGCCATACCAAACCAAGAATCCCTACATTCTAGCAAATTGTTCCCTCCTATGCCTTCCCAGCCCGAAATTTCTGATAAACAATGAATTGTATGTTGACAATTTCACTGTCAACATACAATATTCTCGCCTTGTAGAAGAAAACGTGGTAGTTGAAAGAGAATGTGTGGAGAGTAAAGGAAAAGAGAACGTGTTCAAGAAGGAGTCGGCCAGGGAAAGGTAAGTTCGAAATCATTAATTGTTAAGATAAGTGCAAAATTCGACTTCATGAGGAACGTTTTGAGAACATAAACAATTTATTTCTAGCAGAGGTTGATTGTAAGAATAAAAACAGAGCTGGGTTTCAACTAGAAGGCATAAGAGTTTTTTTAAATTGTGGATTGAATTACCAGGTATGCCCTTGCATCAAAAAATTTATGATTGAAAACAGAGAGCAATTTAGAAATTAAAAAAAAAAAAATGAGATTTTTCTTTGTTTTCATTTGAACAGAAAATTCTTGTTGAAAGAACATTCACAGAATTGAATTAAAACAGAGTCTGCAAGTTTGAAGAAGAAATCAAAACAATCGATTGAAGAATATACAGGGTTGAATCTTTTGGACAAGGATAGACCTCCTTTTTGTATAAACAGTGAAATATTTTAGGGTCTTTCTCTTAAAAATTGAAAGAATGGTGTCTAGGTATGAACCAGAAAAGTTTGATCCATCAGAAATTCATAAGGACTGTATACAAATTCTTGAGCAAAATCAGTGGATATCTTTCTTTGAGAAGTTTGATGGATATTATGAGGAAGTTGCTTTAGAATTTGCTCATTCATTTGATGGGGAAAGGGCCACTATTGGAAACCTCASTATTAGAATCTCTGAAGATATAATTGCACARRTCACTRGATTACCTCAAACARGAGAAAGATATTTCAAAACTAAKCACTTTAAASATAAATCATGGGCATCTTTTGTTTCYAKATCTAGGGTGGCAGCAGYCAAYTGGAAGAAGGGAATTCCTAGGAGTTGGTTGATTCATCCTTGGGATGAATTAGCCTATCTCATCCAGAAGTTTATAACTTGTGAAGGAAGATTTAGCATTATCTACCTATATCACATCAAGTTGCTACAACACTTAAAAAGTGACTGTGAAATTAACATGCTCTACTTTCTACTGCAAAGCCTTTCTAAGATGGCTAAGGCTGTCCAAAAACAAGGGAGGAATACAGAAAAGAGTCTATACCATTGTGGCTTCATTAAAATGATCATCATACATGAGCTACAGAAACAGAACTTGACTTGGCAGCAGTTTATCATTAGAAATGGTTTTGAAACAGTGGAAGAGGAAGTAAAAGAGGAACAAATCTTGGTTGTGACCGATGATGAGGAAGAAATACAAAACCCCAAGGCAACAAGCTCAAAACAACCTATGGGGAGGAGAAGAACAAGAAGCATGATGAAAAGGGAGAAAGAATTTGAGGAAAAAG
Source organism: Picea glauca (assembly GCA_000966675.3). NCBI lineage: Eukaryota > Viridiplantae > Streptophyta > Pinopsida > Pinales > Pinaceae > Picea > Picea glauca. The sequence goes on along the minus strand of JZKD02S1648504.1, from coordinate 583,881 downwards.
ATAAGATTTTCACCACATATGAAAGAAAATCAAGAAAACACCAACAAGTTCAAAAAGGACAAATAAAAGAAAGTGATGATGAAGCACAGTATGCACATATTCAGACTTTGGAGAAACAAAAAGAGGCACAATCATTGGAAAATGATGATTTTGAAGAACAAGAAACTTCCACATATGAGAAAATGAGAAAAGATGTGGAAAAATTAATTGAAGATATGAAAGATGAAACTGAACCTCCACAGACAGTAGAACAAATAGAAGAAATGGTTGGTGGGTCCACATCATAACTTGATAAGAAAAGCAAGAAAATGAAGAAAATGAAGAAAAAGATCAAGGAAATTGAAGTCCTGGAAAGGTACATAAAAACAGAGAACGAAATGTTAAGGACTCAAAGCCATAGAACACAGGAAGAGAATGAAACCTTAAAGAAAAAGAATAAGAAGCTTCAAAAGCAAAACAAACTAATCTCCAAACAGGCCTACAAATGGTTTCAGCAGAAGAAGGCATACAAAGAAAAATATCAAAGACTAAAAGTTCTTCATACAGCTCAGGTTAATGTGGATACATTGTTGCAGGCAGCAAAGGTGGAAGAAGGCCACTGACATAGGTTCAAGATCATCTTGTTTTTGTGCATGAGGACATGCAAAGTCTTCCTCTTGGGGGAAATGTTGAGTACATTTTTATGCTTCCTTCCACTCCATAAACTATACTTTTGCCTCCAAAACCATCCATTTTGCCTTCATATTATTCCATATTTTCCATAAAATAGCTTATGCAAGGTACATTTATCATTCCTTAGCTTAAGAATTGAATTTTCGAATTTTTGGCATTAAAATTAAAAATTTATCAGAAATTACAGGATTTGACTAAATTCCGTAATTGCTCCTAGGTTTGTGTACTTGCAGGATAGCTAGGTGAAATCTAAGACATGGGTCATGATCCTTGATGTACAAGGATGGATGATTACCTATCAGCTTCGAGATCTGATCTTTCCAAGTGTCCGGTCAACACTGGTCAAACAGGGCCACTTCAGCAGAAAATACCCTGTTTTAGCATAAAATCATGGACAGTTTTAGATTTTCTTGGGATTTGTTCATATTTTATGGATCTGAAGGGGTTATTTGACCTTCCTAGAATATTTTGTGGATCTGATCATGATCTTTAGGAGGTTTCTTAGCATTTTCAGTTTCAAAACTCTTGTATAAATACTCCAAGACATGGACTAGTATAACACCCCTTATGTTAATGAAGAAAACTTTGAATTGGCAGTCTTGAGATCAGTTTTGCGTTTTGTTCTTGATGATATCTATGAGATGATTATGTGAATGTTGTTGGAAATACTTTCTTAGCTGAAGCAACTCAAGTGTACAAGTGAAGCATTGGAGGGCCCCCTTTGCCAAACTAGTACACTCTTTCTTTATGTTCTTTTCAAGTAATCTTTGATATATGTTTTAGATCAGATCTTGCTGTAGATGAGTTTTATTTATACATTTGTTGTATCTAGATGAATTCAATAGTTAATTAATATGCTTAATGTTTCAAAGTATTACTCATGGTGTGAATGATTTCTTGAATAAGAATTCAATGTGTAGTTTGCTTTTCAAGCATTAAGATGATCATGAATGATTTTTGAGTTATTTATGCTTTCAGTACTTTTTGAGTTAACAAGAATTGGTGATGATTGCTAATGAATGAAATGAAACAATGAATGCATCTCTTGAATAAGAGTTTTGTTTTTCTAGCATTGATAAGCCTCTGAGCTAGTTTTTGAATGCTTACTGTTAATCAAATACTCTTTAGGAAACATTTGTTGATTAATGTCGTGAGATCTATGAATAGGACTTCTGAATAGAAGCTTAGCATCTCCTCCATATTCATCTCTTAGAGTAAGTTTTGGTTTATATCATTAAAAGCAACTAAGTCTATCTCTAAATCCATATATTTTGGATGTGCCTCTAAGTCTTACAAACACCGGATTGACAATCAAATGCACTCTAATTTACATCAGTAGGTTGGAGCCTAACACTCCCTACCTCCACATACCCTTACTCCCTCTCCTCTCCTCTCTTCCCTTACTCCTTCTCCCATACTTAGTATTTTTTCCATCCCCCTCACTCCTCTCTTTCGTGCCTACACTACATCGGACCTACACCCCTTCTCCCCCCTACCTCCACATACCTTACTCTCGCATCGCATCCCCTTACTCATTTATCCATGCTCCCATATTTAACCATTTTTAATCTTGTGGACCTATCACTCTTCGGACCTACCTCTGCATCATCCCTCATCCCTAATCTGCTTCTCTCTCCTCCCTCACGACCTTCCTCCTCCCTTGTTCAATTTTCCTTCCTTAACATTTATTCTAAGGCACTCTCCATTTTATCATGAACCAATCACATCATGATACATGTTATCCAGCCATTCCATGACACGTGGGAACCAATTAAATCACACCATGTGGAAAACCTGATATCCAATCACATGAGGAAACATGGAAACCAATGGGACTATGACATGTGTTGACCAATCATGTGATGACATGCGGAAGCTTATGGTATCCAATGGCATTGTGAAATGTGGCAATGACGTGGATGCTATGAATAACTGATGATTGGGTGTTGACTGGGTGCTTGGTAGATGATGACTGAGCAGTCAAAATTTTATTTAATTCATGAAATTTTCTAAGGTTTGAGCCTCTAAGTCTACATAGTCTCTTTATGCTTCACATATAAAGTATGTTAAACTTTTATATATATACATTACATAACCAAACACCACAAATGCATGTGCAATATACATTATAAGAGAAAAGTCAAATTTTTAAATGGAGGAGACAAACTTGAATGAAGTGCTAAGATTAACCCATGAGTTGGATGAACAGTTGTTGAGCAGTGATTTTCCGAGAGGCATAACTTGAGATCCAAGAGTCGGTGTTTGACAAAATTTACCTTGTTGGAAAGGTAATTCGGGGAGGAATATGATGGAACTTGTTTCAAGAGGATATATTGTCTAAATCTCCCAAAAATTGAAAGAGAAGTCAATTATTTTTCATCGTTTGCTGATAAATTTGCTTGGAACCTCAACTTCCCAATCTTATAACTTGAGATCCAGAACTCCAAATTGTGCTTAGGAGGACTTATTGTAAATTTGAGATGATTTATATTGCATATAGAATGGTTTCCATGGCTCGGAGATAAAAAAATCATGCTCATAAAACTAAACCAAGTCCACTTTTTTTAAAGGTAGTCAACTTGAAAACTTGAAAATAAAGTTTATTAAATAAACTTTGATAAAGGAATAAGTGGGCCCTACTTGGAGGCATTAATTTCAATGACATAAAGTCATTAATTTCAAATCAATAAAGTAAAAATTAAAAGTGGTTTGCTCCAAAAAGGAATCCTGGAAACTTCTAGAAAGACAAACCCTAACTACTTCAAGAGCATTGAGAGCAGATTTTAAAAGGGCAAGAGAAGGCACCATCAAGGGGTGGGCAGTTAGAATTTTCTATAGTGGTGAAGAGTTTGCAAGAAGCAAAGCTCTATATTTCCAAGATTCGGTGGACTAGCCTGCTAAAAAATTTCTCTCTACATCTTCTTCCTTTATGTTTCTTTCCATCAAATCTTCCATGAATGTTTGGAAAACAAGAAGATTTGGGTCTGAGCAGTTCTTTCTCTTGAAATATTCAATCATCTTGTAATATTTTAGGTCCAAAGGAGCACAGTCCCGCCTGTCAAAAGAAAATGCAATTCATTTTAGTTCGTGTAATATGCATTGAAACCTTGTTGAAGTTGTTTTAGTTCTCTTGTTTCTGACATTATTGAACTTATCATATTGGGATGTTTTTATAAATTTATCTTGAAAAGAACTATTATGGGCACTACATTAGTGATTTCTCATACTTGAGTTGAAATCATGTGATTTCAAATGTATTTCCTATCAAAAACATTTTTTTATTTTTAATGAAATTATCATGTAAAGTTCTTTGAAGACCTAATCATTTCTTCATCTTGCAAAATTCATAGCAGATTCCAAGTTCAGTTTATCTTACAAGAAAAAAAAATGTTTGTTGAAGGGAGACTCCAAGACTTTGTAGACACAAATCTTTAATGACGCACTTTATCCTCTCTTTTATTTAAATGATCCGATGTATATTTATAATAACTATATATAAGGATTGTACATTTGTATATATAAGCTTTCTTGGAATATCTTTCAAGGTTTTCTCTTTAGCATTCACTCTTTACATTCATTGTAAAACCATACAAAGAATCTTCCAACATTTCAACCAAAGAGGAGTACCACCTCTCTAAAAATGCGGGGGTATTCATATCCTCATGAGGTTGACCTTAAGAACATAAAACAATATTTTAGATCAACATTTTTGGCGACCATATTGGGGAATCGAATTTTTTTCAAGAAATATGATACTTTATAGGATCAAATATTATTGGAAGACTGGAAGTTGTTTGGTTGAAGTTGTGAAAGAAAATGTAGAGATTGATTCAATATTAATTGGGTTTTTGAAAACCTTGTTCAAGGATAATTAAATTTCCTTGATGACATACTGTTGAAATTTCAATCAAAAATCAGTTGTGACAACTTCCATAGAACCAAAAAACCATCCAAGATTTGGGAGGATGATTTCCCTGGTGACTCCATCATCATCAAAACTATAGGTTTTGAAGAAAAATTCCTTGGTGACTCCAACAAAAATATTCAATAATTTCAATATGATCCATATGAATATTCTTACGAGGATTTTCTTTCATGTGTTTATGATATTTCACCTTCCCCATCGAACCCAACAGAAATTGTTCAAGATACAAAAAAGGGAGAAGATACCCAAAGAAAGAAATGGTTGCACAGAAGTCCACTCAATTTGCAAGGAGGCACTAAGTTTTCTTGGAGATTTTAGAGCATATTGAATACTAGGCTTAGGGTTTCATCCCTTGGAGACATTATAACTAGGTTTTTGTGATTAAACCCTAGATTGTACTTGTTAAATAGTGGAGGAGAGGAGATGCCTTGTTTTGGAGGACATGCTAGTGTGATGCTTGTTGGAGTTCCTTGGTATTGGCTAGAATTTTTCTTGGTCTTCCATAGTTAGGGTTTTGAAGAGATAGAGGATTGTACTATCCTTGGGATGAGGCTTTCCCTAAGTTAGACTTTACCTATGAGGTAAGAGGAGGAGGAGGGGAGGATATTTTATAGTCATGGAAGCTATTCAAAGATGCCACAATTTATGCAGGGGCATATCTAAGAGCACTAATGAACAAAGGAAGAACAAGGATATATAATTAATTGAACATAAAGAGAAGTTACATCGATCAAAAATGTAGGACAATCCATGAGGATTCCAAAGAGGTGGTTGAACAATTACATGGAGTATTTATTGCACTAAGTTTGGAATAGTAACCATTGAAGGAGGAATCAAATAATCTCCATGAACATTATATGAAAGAGGTGAACATTTTGAGTATGGAAAGCTAATCACTATAACGATTTTGAAAGTGGTCATTATAGAACTAGGAATCCAAGAAGGTGAATGCAACAATTGTGATTGAATAAGAATAAGTAGTAGAGGGATCGATGAGATAGGGGGTTCTCTCCCCTAATATTGAATGTATCACAAAAGAGAGCCAGAGAGCCAGATATAGGTGAATGAAGATATAATAATATTATAAATAGATAGTATGAGTAGAGTAGATTGTATAAGTGAGTAAAAGAGGTTGTGATGCCATATATATAATTTATTGTAATTTGTATCAATGGTGAAAGAATTTTTTGTTCTCATTGAATGTGTTTGTAATCATTTGGAGAGGCATTTTTGAGTGGGAATTTGCATGTTGAGACTAGGAGTGTTAGTGTGTCCATGAGGGATTCCATAAAATGAATTTCAATTGTAGATCCCAACATAAGCATGAAGATGCTTGAGAAATCATGGATGCACCTATGTGGTTATGAGGTTTGAGAATTGATAGATGGATTCTTGAGTATTGACATCCTTGCAAGTGTGATATTAATTTGTTGTGAAAATAACAAGCCCAAGTGTGTGAGGATTCACTATAATGAGTAAATTAATTCACACAAGTTCAAGGGTGGATGAATGATGCTACTTGTAATGTAATACATGTAAATGAATGAGCCTATGTTTTCATAAGACAACTTGAGACTAATCTTTAAGAGTAGGTACTTATGAGTGACTTGGTACATGTATAAGGGTTTAATATTAATTTATGAGTGACTTGTGAAAATAACAAGCCCAAATGTGTGAGGATTCACTATAATGAGTAAATGAATTCACACAAGTTCAAGGGTGGATGAATGATGCTACTTGTAATGTAATACATGTATATGAATGAGACTATGTATTCATAAGACAACTTAAGAACAAGTTTTAAGAGTAGGTACTTATGAGTGACTTGGTACATGTATAAGGGTTTATGTTACTAATATTTGTTTATAGGGAGAATGAATGATGCCTTCCAAATATGAAAAACAGCAAGCTCACAGAACTTGAGAGTATGGTAACTAAGAATTAAGGGTTGATTGTTTGGTCTTCAATGGCCCACTATGTTAAATAGTACCATAGCCATTCAAGATGAGTAGATCCCTAGAGTTTGTTCTTGTAGTAATGAATTAATGTTGTTGACTGAACAACATTAGTTTGTTATGCACTCTTATTTGCAAGAACATGTGGATCTATCTGCACTATATGGCATTAGAGATTGAAGATATTGCAAGACATAGATAAAATGTGAAGATGTATAAGAAATGAGAGCTTGAAAGAAGTGAAACACAACAAGTTAAAGTTATCAAAAGGAAAGATATGCAACAAAGTGAATAGCATTGGCATGAGATGTCAGAAAGAGGGAGAGAGAGAGAGAGAGAGAGAAGAGGAAGAAGGTTTCAAGAAGACAAAGGGTATAGAAATAGAATTTATTAAGGGGGGAATTGTTAGATGTTGAGCAGGGATGGTGTAAGATAGGAGCATATAAAACTCCATTTTGTGTAATTTCAAGAAAGACAAGTTGTTTGTATTGTAGACACAAAGAAGGTTTTCATTTTGGACATGTGCATACACATGGATTGCAAAGATAACAATTATGATTGATACCTAGAGAAGTAGTTAAGTATGGATCCAAGGAGTCAGAGAAGAGGTCTCAGAGAAGAGGTCATGAAGGTAATGATGACACAAGGACATGCTTCGATTTTTCTATGTAGGGAAGTTTGATGCAAGATCAACAATGAAAATATCAATAATAAACATAGATCATTCATGGAATGTAAGGAGAAGTCATGTGGAGTGGAGAGGTAGGACCTCACATCAGGAATCTAAGGTGGCAGTGTAACAATTGCATAGAGAAATTATTCAAAATAATATTGGAATAGATACTAATGAAGGAGGAGACTAATAATCTCCATGGAGTGCATATGGAATAGGTGACCATGCATATATTTGAAAGCGGGAATCTAATCACCATAACAATTATGGAGGGGGTTCTCTCCCCTGAGATTGAATATATCATAGTAGTCATGACTAAAGAAGAATAAATCGTAGAGCGACCAATGGGATAGGGGTTCTCTTCCCTATGATTGAATGTATCACAAGAGAGATCCATGATTTAGTGAGTAGAGATAGAATAGGATTATAAAGAGTTAGTTTGAGCAGCATCTTGAGCACTCAACACACCCTAAAAGGTTTATGTAAAATTTTACTTTTTGGGTACCACTTGATCTTTTACGTTGTCTAATTCGACTTTATTGTGAAAAATGTTGCCTTCGCTTATCATTTTTTTATTCTCATTTAAGTCTCTCAAAGTTTGGTTGAACATGTGAAAACCCATAACTTAAAAGACTAACATTTATTAAAGAATCGACAGCCAAAACATTTCCCTGACGTGCTCAAGAACTCAGCATCGGGAAGAATTAAATGTGAAAGAGAATCACTCGAGAGAACCGAGGTCACCGAGCGTCGATCTTCATCGGCGTCGGCAGAAGGGATTTTTCTTTCGTGACAGGCATCCCACAAGGATATCGTCGATGATCAATCCCTTTGGCATCGGTAAAAGGCTAAATGAGTAAGCGTTAACGAAGAAATGAAGGCTTCGTCGATAGTCGATCCCCAATACCTTTCGACATTGGCAAGTTTTAGAAAAATAGTCCATAGAGAATGTGATAATTTTATCCCCGGTCGCCGACCCCCGATACCTTTCGGCATCAAAAATCCCAGGTTTATTTTAACACACACATCTTGTTAAAACCCTGATTCTGATTGATGTACACGAACAAACCACCTATCCTCATCTGCCACGTGTCTTTGCCATATTGGATAAAACATACGATCTAGTTTTCCCTTGAGTAGTTATTGGTTCCCAAGGCCCAAGTCGCACCCAGAGTTAGTTTTTCCACGTCAGCACCATACGACGAAATCGATCGGCGTTGGAAGTTATTATCAAGAGGATACCAATGAAAACTTTCACCACACATCGTTGATCCCCGATCTGTTCACTAAGAAAGTGACGCGATGGGACGTTTTAGTGCTAAGATACGTTGGATTCGAATCATTTAAAGAACTAATTAATTCCAAATCTTGCATTAGTTATTAATCCATGCATGGATCAAATCAGTTGTTTGAAATAGAGAGCACCACCCTCTGCACCTCTACCATCAACCCATGATGAATTTAATTGCAAACATTCAGCTGCAGATTTCGTTTGATTTTCACTCATAACCCGAGTTAATTGGTTGATACGACACGACAGCTTCTTCCCTGTTTAAATTCTTTCAAGTTGTTCATAAACAAGATCATCATGTACAAAGAATTTCAAAGCATCCAGAGGAGCGAGACGAGCAATTCGAAAAAACACTCCAAGATCCCGTGAGTATTAAAAAACAGGTTTAGCAAGCGTTACAGGTATGTACTAGTCTGTGGACTTTTTCATGCTTGACTTCATACATTTTTATCTGATTTTACTCGGTATGCACGCCTAAAGGATTGATTTCGATTGCAGGAATAATGCCTCCAAGAAATACGAACACTAGGCGATTGTCGAGGTAGCCGAAGCAAAAGGAACTAGAGATGGGAGAAGGCTCTTCCCGAGCGGTCGCGAAACAGTTGGAATTTGCCCCAATACCATAACCAATCATCAGAACATCCACCAAGAAGATTTTCACTCAACCTTCGTCCTTTGGAGACACAGAGGCAAGCATAGGGACCAAGGCAGTACTCCTGCAATGGGTATAACTTTTCAAGAATATCAAGCGAGAATAATTTCCCGAACATACTCCACACAGCGACCCCGATATGAGAAATATCGACGATGAAGTCTTTCCCAATATCTGAAGATCGTACCTGCACATGGTAGCGAGAAAAAATCTAGTTTTCCCCTGCATAGAACTCTTCAAGTGGCTTATTGACCACACGGACACACAAAGATGCTTGATTAATGACAAAAATGGCGAGTGTGTTGGGGTTTTCCTTTCGGTAGAGGTGCAGAATTAATACAAGCTCAGAGACCCGGATGAGAGACTGAACTCCGATTTTGTTGTAAGCTTCTATGAGAAACATGACACCAACCAGTTAATGGCTTCGTGGTGGAGAGAGGATAAAAAGTACACCAATCAGACTTCCGGCTGGTACCCAAGGGCCAACTTAAGGGAGACGTATATCTATATGATGGCCCTCATCTGTCGGTTGTATGGGGAGAAAGATTGTTCCAGGTTTTCAGAGGCATGGATGCCTCTAGCATGCATGGTAGCCATTTCTGGGATAGGTTTTAACTAGGGTGCCATGATTTCAAAGCAGCTCGGCATTTTCATTCAACAGGCCCGGACGCTGAAAGAAGGAGAAACCCCATCCTTCTACATGGTTTATTATTTATTGGACGTCATCTACGCCAAAAATGTTTTTGCCGGAATGAACTTAAGTTGGCACGCGTCAGAACTCCTGGTCCATGTTACTTCGGTGTCCTATGGGAAAATAGGTACAAGAAATCATACTCCCTCATCTACGATCAATTTATCGTGCGCATTCATTTTTTTCTTTTCAAGAAAGAGTGCCCAAGACTGTCAACTGTGGCCAAAAAGATGATATCAAAGGTAGGCCACTCGTACCTGGATTAGCACGATACCTACATCAGGGTTTTCGGAGCCACCGGAGCACCACACCTTTTACCTCTGCATGTTCCTAATTGGCTAGTAGTAGGGGAAATCTGTTACCAAACCATCCTGCAAGGTTACAATGCCACTCTAATAAAATATAAGAAGCGGGTGTTCATACCTTATGGATTCCATATAGGTTTCTACACGGTAAAAGACATTGCTCAAGCCAAGCAGGAAGGACTAAGTAAATTAGAGTTATGATTCCAGACCGGTCGCTTTCACAAACATGACCCAAAGGGTCTAGTCTTGAAGCACACATCGAAAGTATCATCATGTTGGCCCTACGCCCATGAAAATTTTGAAGATGAGGTCTTCACTGAAAATGCTCAAGACTAGGACGAGGTGTGGCAAGGATGGTCGATCCTAAGATGACCAGGTTCAAGGCCATGAGCCTGGATGAACAAGCAACAGCCTTGGAACAATAGTCTCAAGGGGCCCTCAGGACCAGAGAATAAAGGATATCATCTGAAGCAGTCGAAGTAGCAGAAGTCCCGTTGATAGCCCCAACGCAAGGCAAAGATATCCATTTGGCACAAGACACGCAAGAAAGGGGATTGCTCATGTTAGAACAGGCGTAGCGGGTGCTTAATCACCTACAAGATGACCCAGACCTATCATAAATGACAAGATCCACTACCGATAACCCAGACAGAATCCAGGTGGGTACAAGCGGCCCTGAATTTATAGATATTGATGAAATTGATAGGTTGGACGCCCTTGAATTCACAACGCCACCAGTTGGATCGCCAACATGTGTGGTGACTCAGCCAAAAACAGCCTGGGTATCAGTGGGAACAAGTGCATCAAACCCCTTGAGCAAGTTTATAAAGATATATGATGATCATGAAATCCCCAAAGCATCTCTCAGGACCCCTGTGCACATCGAAGAAGAAAAGGGACCAGAGAAGATATCTTCTCCTGTCCCCGAGGTCCAAATCTTGGAGGTCCCGCAGAAAGAAAAGGAAGTTGAGGGTGTCCGAGACACAAAAATGCTCGACGCGTCAAAGTCTCAAGCGGACAGTCCAAAAAAACAGCCAGGGTTGGACGAGCCAGACAAAGGAGCACCGCAACAGGAAGTTGGTGTTTTAGTGTTCGATGAACAAGTAAGTATCGAGTCTATCCCCAATGCCTCTATTTCACTTTGTACTCAAACACCCGATGAGCGACAGACAGAAGTTGGACCTTCAGAGAATAACAAAGAAGTTCAAGAACCCAACCTTAAACAAGTATACACCAGCAGAATTCTGGTAAACAGACTCACATGGAGGGATCAGTGGATTCTCGAACTTGTGGACGAAGTAGCCGACATACATGTTATAGCTTATGATCGAAGGAAGAAGGCTATCGTCTAGAGAAACACCAAGAAGAGGAGGATCACTTTAGATCGCTCCATCCTCATCACTACCAAGAAACATTTGATCAACACAGAACATGCTAAGACGTCTAAACTCATCGGCACGGGGATGGAAATCACAGATGCCACCCTGGACAGAGCTAAATGGGATGAATCGGAGTTGGTCTCTGCCCTGAAGGAACTAGAACATTTGTTCCACCTGGCTAAGTACTGTCAGGACACCACACAGGTTGCGATGTACCTAAGGAGAGAATTCAAGGAGGGCTATAGCAAGTTCACAGCCGAGCAACACCTATTCACTAAAGGGATAGTCGAGCTCCAAGGAGATACTCTCATGGCACTCGTGACGTGCAAGGATATGGAACGGTGGTATGAAAAAGCACAGCAAGTCATGGAGAGAGTAGACTACATTGGTGCAGTGTAACAGGGTCGAGATAAAGAAGAACACAGCATTTGGGTAATGAATGAAAGAAGTCTTGATCGCATAAAGAAATTGGTCAAGTATTGGGTGAAAATGTCTCGGGAACCACACCGAGAAATTCAAGTGAAATGAGCCAAGTGAGAGAAACACTGGATTAAGATCAATCGAGTGATGAAAGATATCGGACTTCCCGAGTCCGACACACCCGATGACTTTGTCGACTTGCGCGACATAGTCGAATCGCACACCAAGCAAGATGTATCATGGGCTGAAAGACTGGAAAAGGTGATGGACACAGCGTTAGGTCAGGTACGACAATTTATGGAACACCCAATCAAAGATCGAGCTATGTTGCAGTAGTTAAGTACCTGTCTGGTGAAGTATCGAGCACATGCGATAAAGATAAGAGATATTTACGCGGTCTCGATGGAACAGCACAGATTCCCATACACCAACACCTGCGAGGAGTTTTTCATCAGTTGATCGGAGTATGAGAAAATTCACCCTTTTAAGTGATATTTTGAGATGACTGTTAGAAAATTGTTAGGAGATAACGCCACGTGGTGAATTTTGTTTTACTCATCTGCACTTTAGCCATTATTTTTAGTTAATTTTATGTTATAAATAAGAGCATCGACCAATTAGTTAAGGGTCGATGATTGCTGCAAGAAACTCTCATTTCTGGTTTTGTTAAGAATTATTTTGGAGCTACCTTTAATTGAGAAGTCCTTCTAGACCAGAGACAAAGTTGTGTTTTCATCAAATGCGTGTATGATTGGATGTGGAGAAGAACTATTTCCTATCTCGTCTGTCTGATGAATGTATGCCGTAACAAGTAAGAGCTATTAAATCTATTGATAAGTTATCTGATGCAATGTTTTACAGTTCTTTTCTTTAATGATGAAGATGAATCATTGTGTTATTGTGTGATAGATGATTAGAGTTAAGTGAATTATTTTACTTGTCGTTATTTTATCACATGCATGTTTTCTTCTGCTAATTAGTATCTCAGCTAGAAATCAGATTACTCACACGGTTAACGTATTAGTACTAGGCATGTGGTAGACGATCGTTGTTTGCATGCCTGAGCAACAGGTTATCCCAAGCTCAGCCTATTCTTTGGTATTTAGAACCTTTTCCCGTTTTGTTTCCAAGTTGGTTTATACCAGCTTCCATCTTATGTCGGTCCCACCTAAGAGAAAAACACAAAAAGAGAAAGTCCAAACTTAAGGAGACACCTTCGCAAGAAAACATAAATCCCATTGATTAATTGGTCAGATCGCAAGATATGGACAACCATTCAACTATTAAATGTTGCAGAGTCTAATTGGGCCTCGGTGGCGGGTTTGGTTCCTGCTGTTGAATTAAAGGGATTTAGGACCCACCAACACAGCATTGATTGTAGAAGTGAGTAAAATAGGCCACAGTGTCATATATCTAATGTATTGTAATCGCCACAGTGTCATATATCTAATGTATTGTAATCTATCTCATTAATGAAATAATTTATTGTCAATGAATGTGTTTGTAATCATTTGGAGAGACATCTATGAGTGAGGATTTGCATGTTGAGAGTATTATTGTGTTTATGAGGGATTCCTTAAAATTAATGCCAGTGGTAGATGCTTGAGTAAGCGTGAAGATGCTCAAGAAATCATGCATGTGAATATGTGGTTATGAGGTTTGAGAATTAATAGAGGGATGTCTAAGTATTGAGGTGTTTGCAAGTCTGATATTCAATTACTTGTTGAAATATCAAGCATGAAGGTGTGAGAATTTTTTACAGCGAGTAAACAATTTCCCATAGGTTCAACACTGGATGAATGTTTCTACCTATCATGTAATATGTGTCTAGGAATGAGCTCGCATTTTGATAAGGCAAATTGAGATCGAGTTATAATAGTATGTTGTGAGTGACTTAGCACATCTGTAAGGGTTTATGTTACTAACCTTCATTTTCAGGGAGAACGAATGATGCCTTGAAAACGTGAAAAGTTGTAGGCTCATATATCCTAAGAGTATGTCAATATCCAATTAAATACAATAAAATTTATCATGAGAGAATAGGCCACTTTCAGGGGGAAACCTCCTTGCCCAATTCAAGAGGTGTTCTCCTTTTGCAACAAAATTTACTTGAAATATATTTGACACCTTTACAATGAATGGATCTCATGCAAATATAATATAAGTGGTACATATTTGCCAATAGTCATGACCTTTGATTCGTACCTATTTATCATTGTCTTTATTCTTTGTTATTTATTAATTCATTATTATGTTATATTTGTTGGTTCTACTTTATTATTAATGTATAAGTATATGACACTACCACCCTCTTTAAGACAATTTGTCCTTGAAGTGTCTTAAGGTTATTAGCATGTAATGTTCCATGACCTAAGCCTTAACATGCCTCACTGTTATGAACCAATGCCTTGATAATTATAAAAAATCAATGAATATCAGTCCACCTCGAGGGGGAAACCTCCTTTTACAATATGTCCAATTTAGAAGACAAGGTATGATGAGATGATATGATCCTAAGACTAGGTCTCCTTGGTATATATATAGGAGACGAAGGGTACAATTATAATGAAGAGTTCTAGCCTACATAAAAAAATAACACTAGAAATGTAATAATTCAATATCTAGGGCTTAATAAAGGGTTTTCTACATAACATGGGGATTTGTCTAGGGATTAACATGCCCTCCTCCTTCAAACAAGTGGTGTCCTCAACACTTTACTAACTATGGGTGTTTCTACATGAAGAACTCATCTTCACATGTTGCCTCTTCCACGGGTAGGTTCTTCCATTTGATCAGGTACTCAATAGTTGCTCGATTTCATAGCCGCTTAATCCTTGTTTTAAGGATTGTTTAAGGTTCTAGTATGATTTTTTCTTCTTCATTAATCTATAGTAAAATAGTTTTCACTAGGATTTTGTCACCAATTGTCTTCTTTAAGAAAGAAACATGGAAGATTAGATGTACATGTGAAGATGGAGGCAACTCCAATTTTTAATCCATACTTTCAATCCTTTACAACACCTTAAAGGGGCAATAATATTTGGGTGTTAATTTATTGTCCTTATTTTATTGCTTCAGGGATATCTATTTCTATGGTCGTAGCCTCAAAAATACCCAATCCCCCACTTCAAATTCCCTTTCACATTGATGTTGGTATCCTTGTTGTTTCATCCTCTTTTGTGGCATAACCAAGTTGTCCTTCAATAGTTTTAGAACCTCTTGTTGGTGCCCTATGTTTTCCTCCATTGCCTAAATCTTTGTAGGTCCTTTCAAGGGAGAAGTGATGGATGGAGGATGATATCCAAATGCCATAAATGGGGACATTTTTTATGAAGTCTGGAAGGATGTGTTGTACCACCATTCTGTCAAGGGAAACCACTTGACCCATCGTGTCTATTTATCGAATGCAAAGAAAATATGTATTCACAACATCAATTTTTCAATCGGATTGAGGACGGTAAGATGAGTTTTCATCCAATTGAGTACCCAAACAAGAAAATAATTCAGTCCAAAATTTCTAGTGAAAATTGGATCTATGTCACTTTCAACAATCTTGGGCATTCCATTTAACTTTTGAACTGTTTCCTTGAATGTTGTGGCTATTGTACTTTCTTTAAAAGGATTAGAAAGAGAGGGCATACTTTTTCATTGATTCCACTACTACCATGATGACAATATTTCCTTCATATTTGGGTAAACCTGTAATAAAATCCATTGAAACTTCTTCCCAACATTGACTTGGTATAGCTAATGGTTGTAGGAAACATGGCGTCTTGATTATCTCTCCCTTATTTTGTTGGCAGGCCACACACTCAAACACAAACTTTTGAACATCAATTTTAAGACCTTCCCAAAAAAAAACCTTCTTGATCTTGTGGTAAGTTTTCAAGAATCATGAATGTCCTCCTACAAGAAAAGTGTACAATTCCATAAGGATGTTTTGTTTGATTTTGGAATTATTACATAAATATAGGTTATCATGATACCATAGCAAATATTTAATCCATACAAATTTATCTAATGCACCGGGGTCTTCTTGTAGTTGTTGAATTATCTTGCATACCTCTTGGTCTTGCTTCCATTCTATCCTTTCTTCTTCCACCCAATCAAATTGTGGAATAGAAATAACACATAATTAACCCTTTGTTTCTTCTTATATCCTTGAAAGTGCATCTGCCATAATATTATGTTTTCCTTTCTTGTATATAACTTCAAATTCATAACCTAGAATATTTGTAACTCATTTGCGTTGATCTTCTAAATATAATTGTTTCTCCAAGAAGTACTGCAAACTATCATGATATGTTTATACTTTGAAGTGTCTTCATATTAGGTAAGGGCATCATATCTTAATTACATGTAGTATGGACAACATTTATTTTTCATAAATTGGTTTGAGTAAGTTTTTTCCTTTTATTTGGTCGCTTTCAAAGGCAAGGGGCCTTCCTTCTTGCATTAAAATTGCACCAATTCCATGTCCCGAGGCATCACACTTCGCAATAAATGTTTTTGTGAAGTCAAGTGTGGCTAGGATAAGAGTTGTACACATATCCTCTTTAAGTGTTTCAAAATATTTGGTTGCTTCTCAAGTCCAATAAAATGCTTCCTTCCTTAATAATGTTGTTAGAGGTGTCGCTAATTGACCATAATACTTGAAAACTTGCGGTAATAGCATGTAAATCCTAAGAATCCTCTAAGTTTCTTAAAGGTTTTAGGAATTGGCCATTCCCTTATAACTTTAATTTTGTCGAGGTCCACCTTTACACCTTCATGAGATACAATATGACCCAAATGTTCCACTTCTTGAACCCCAAAGGCACACTTGGAAGGATTTGTATAAAGTTGTTGCTCTTCGAAAAGTTGTAATAATCTGTCAACATGTTTCAACATGTTCTTCCCAATATTTTCTATATATTAGTATGTCATTTAAAAACACTAACAAAATTTTTTAAGGAAGGGTTTGAAAATAGAATTCATCAAGCTTTGAAATGTTGATGGTGCATTAGTAAGTCCAAATGGAATAACCAAAAACTCATAATGACCTTCATGTGTTCTAAAGGCTATTTTGGGAATGTCCTTCCTCATTCTGATTTAATGATATCCCGAACGAAGATCCAACTTATTAAATAAAATGGCTCCATGCAATTAATCTAATAATTCATTAATGGCAGGAATAGGAAACTTATCACTGAACTATCTATAATCTAGAAACATGTGCCATGAACCATACCTCTTCGTAACCATCACTATTGGTGAAGAGAAACAACTTTGGCTAGGTTGAATGATGTCTTCCTCTAACATTTCTTGGATCATACGCTCAATCCCAATCTTCTATGCATTTGGATACTTGTAAGGCCTAATGTTAGGTGGTACACTTCCTGGTTGTAAATGAATAGCATAGTCATGATCTAGAGGATATGGAATACCCTTAGGCATCTCTCCAAATACTTTGGAATGATTGTTGATAAATATTTGGAGATCCACCAAACTAGAGGATATATATGTTTGAACATCTAGTGAGAACAATTGTGCAATTACACTGTGGTGTCCCTTTTTGAGTAATTTTTTCATGCTATTAAATCTTATCACCTTAGAGGGTTTCCCTTGGATACCTCTAAGCTCAATTTCCTTGCCTTCTGAGGAAAATATCATGAAAATATATTGAAAATTAAGGGCCATTGTTACCAATTATTATAACCATTAGACCCATAATACAACATAAACACCAACCATTTGGATGGAATTAATGGGACTATCCAAAAAATACTTCCCCATATTGAGATTAATACTATGGCACTTCCCAGAACAATTTATGGTACCTCCATATGCAATCATTACTTGAAACTCTGGTGCTAGAAATACAAAGCAATTGACATATTTTGATCATGTGTAATTGATGAAGTTATGGGTGCTACCAAAATCAATCAACATTGTTACCTTTTTCTTTTTTATGTATCATTGTATCTTGAGGGTTAGTGGAGTACTAATGCAAACAAATGCATGACAAGATATCATTGGAGTATTCTCTTCTAGATCTATATATTGTGATGCTTCCAAATCTTCATCTCCTTCCTCTTCACGATCTATGTAGAATAATTTCTTCTCGTCGCACTTATGCCCCTTACTGTACTTTTTGTCACAATTGAAACATAATCTGATACAAGATGAAATCTGTGGCCACCCACCTATTCCACTAGCTCAAAATAGGGGTTTCCACCTTGGTAGTTGTTCTACATCTTTTTGGGTCCTAAACTTCCAGGGTCATTTTGAGGCCCTAAACAACATTTTTTGGGCCTACCACAGTCACATTGTAGGCTTTATCCAAATTGTGATGGAAAAATGTGTAGTACTCGGATAGACCTTTCAAACGAGCTATTGTGTGCCCCAAACGAAGATCGTATGCAAAATTTACACCCTTGGGAAGTTGACATACCAACTTACCCCATCGGGGCCCACATGACTTTTTGCGTTTCATTTTCCGAGGTTAGGATTTTGGATTTTTTTTTTTGTTAAAAAGGCCTCTAGAGCCTCATTGTAAACATCATCATCTTCTTGGGAATGAGCGTAGGCATCACATATTTTCTCAGAGATAAGTTGCCACCATTCTACCAAGTACATTCACTCTATATTTTTACAGTTTCTATACATTTTTGTTATTAATAAAAAATCGTTCATTATTGTATTTATGTGTTTATTGCAATACCTCTGTATATTTAATTATTATATTTCTGCCTTCATTTCGTTCTCAAAATAATCCAGATCATAATTCCTTTGCTCTTCTTTCATTCAGTTGTTGAGGTGTCAACCTTTTCGGTTGAGGTACAGTTGTCTTATGAACCCCAAAACTATCTCTACTCCCTGTGTATGCTCCAATTTTAGACTTGTTTGTAGCCTTATTCTTGGCTTGAATATGATCAGAAAATTGCATAGCTTCCATAATATTTCTAGGATGTTTTAGGAAAATCTCATGTTTAATGTCTTATTTTAATCCACCCATGTAAGCTTCCAACAAATGTTCATCACTTATGTCATCCACCCTTGTGGCCAATACCTGAAATTCATAATTATAATCTTCAATATCACCTAAGTGCTTGATTCTTGTCAATTGACTGAAGTAGTCATGTTCCCAAACTTTCCCATATTGTGCTTCTAAATCACTTATAAATAAACCTCAAGTATAATAATAAGAAGGGGGCTTCCTTTTAATTACCCATTGATACCATTGATGTGGTTTTATCTCAAATTTCAAAGTTGCTACGTGAATCCTTTTCTTATCATCCATAATATTATGAAATTCAAAATATTGTTTTATTTGGTTCACCCAGGTAAATACCTATGTTCCATCAAACTTCCTTAATTCAACATTAGTAAGGTTCACTTTTTTTGGAGACCATCCATAAGTAACTCCATTGTTGGGGTTAAATCCCCCTGGAAAATTCTTATTATTAGAAAGTTGTTCAACCTGAATACTACCATTATTTTCATGAGTCCCTTCAGACATCTTATCAATTTTAGGGAAACTCCCATTTAAGGCTTCTAAAATATTCTTTTCCATTTGTTCCAACTTTCCATCCATTTTTTGTTCCAACTATTCCATCAGTATTTTCGACTATTCCTTATTTTCAACCATCTCCATTTCTATTTCTATTTGATTATTCGTCAAATCAACCTTTTTCATTGACCTATCATTCAATTCGATGATTTGACTATTCAATTTGGATATCTAGTTTTATATATCCTCATTTTTGTCATGAGTCATGGAGAAGCTTTCTGGAGGTTTAAGTGGTGTATTAATTTTTTGATCTTTCTTTGAAGCCATGAAAAAAAGTCTCTAATTTTTATTTTTTTTAAATGAGCTCGCTAACCACAGAAAAATATCTTAAAATCACTTGTGCAAAAACCCTAACTTCCATAAGAAATATATCATAAAATATAACGATTCAAAATCTGAAAAAATAAATAAATAAATAAAATCCACATGTACTTCACTATGTCAACTTGGGATTCTGAAAATTTTAGAGTCTGAAACTTCACTGGAAAAAAATTTACGGTGAAAATGCCAAGATAACTAATTTCAGGATTAGTCACAAACCTTGATTTCCATGGACTATATATTCAAAAATATAGCGCACCAGAACTTGAAACTTTTACCACCTGTATTGTGACATTCATTCTCAGTCTCCTTAAAATTTCACTATCTAAAACCTCTTAGAAACAAATTTATAGCAAAAATACCAAGATGACTCATTTAAAATTAAATTTGGGATGAGTTAAAAAACCTATCTTCCATAGATTATCTCCCAAAAACCTGAAATTTTTACCAGAGGAACTTTGATATGTCCCCTATGAAACCTCCAATTTTCACTATCTGAAGCATCCTAGAAAAAAAATTATAGCGCAAATTCCAAGACGACTCACTTAAAGCAGCAAAACCCTAGGATTGATGCTCTGATACCAAATGTTACAAACCAACACCTTGAGAATGAAAAAAATTCAATGAATAGCAGTCCACTTGGAGGGGGGGACCTCCTTTTACAATATATCCAATTCAAAAGTCAAGATATGATGAGATGAGATAATCCTAACACTAGGTCTCCTTGGTATATATATATATATGAGACAAAGGGTACAATTATAATGAAAGAGTGCAATGAAGGGTTCTATATATATATATATATATATATATATATATATATATATATATGAGACAAAGGGTACAATTATAATGAAAGAGTGCAATGAAGGGTTCTATACTACATAAAAATATAACACTAGAGATGTAATAATTAAATATCTAGGGCTTAATAAGGGGTTTTATAGTTAACATGGACCTTTATCTAGGGTTTAACACTCACCCCTTCAAACAAGTGTTGCCCATAATTCTTGATCAGTTATGAATACTTTTGTACGAAGAATGCATCTTCCCAGGTTGCATCTTCTATTGGTAAGTTTTTTCACTTGATGAGATACTCAATGATTGCTTGATTTTATGGTTGTTGGATCCTTGTTTCCATGACTATCTCTGGTTCTAGTACAATTTTCCCCTCTTCATCCAATTCTGGTAAAATAATTTGAATTGGGATCTTGTCACGGATTACCTTCTTTAAGAAATAAACATGGAAGACTGGATCTGCACATGAATATGGAGGAAAATCTAATTTGTAGGCCATGTTGCCATTTCTATACAACACCTTGTAGGGACCATAGTACTTAGGTGCTAATTTATTTTCCTTCTTTTGTTGTTCGAGGGACATTTGTCTGTATGATTATAGCCTAAAAAATACCCAATCCCCCACTTCAAATTTCCTTTCACTATGATGTTGATCTATTTGGTGTTTCATTATATTTTGTACTATAGCCAAGTTATCGTTCAATGGTTATAGAACAACTTGTCGGTGCTCTACATGGTCCTCCATTGCTTGGACCTTAGCTTTCCCTCTCAAGGGTGATGTGATGGATGGAGGATGATGCCCATAAAGTGCCATAAATCGAGACATTTTTTATGATGTATGGAAGCAAGTGTTGTACCACCATTATGATAAGGGTAACCACTTGGCCCATTGTGTATGTTTATCAAATGCAAAGAAATGAAGACATCCCTCTAAACATTTATTCACAATCTCAGTTTTCCCATCAGATTGAGGATGGTAAGAAGAGTTTTGATTCAATTGAGTACCCAAACAAGAAAATAATTTAGTGCAAAAATTATCCGTGAAAATTGGATCTCTATCACTTACAATAATCTTGGGGTTTCCATATAGTGTATGAACTATTTAAATGAGTGTTGTGGCTATTGTACTTACTTTGAAAGGATGAGAAAGACAGAAAAAAACGAGTGGAATTTATGAGTCGATCCACCACCGCCATGATGACATTATTTCCTTTCGACTTTGATAGACCTATGATAAAAATCCACTAAGACCTCTTCCCAACACTGACTTGGCATGGCTAACGGTTCTAGAAGGCCTAGGGTCTTAATTGTCTCTCCTTTGTTTTGCTAGAAAACTAAAAATTCTACCACTAACTTTTGAGCATTAAATTTAAAAGCTTCTTGGAAAAATCCTTTTTGATCAAATGCTAAGTTTTCAAAAACCCTGAATGTCCCCCTCTAGGATACATGTGCAATTCTAAAAGGGTCTTTTATTTGAGTTGGGAATTCCTACATGAATATAGGAAATCTTGGTACCAAAGTGAATCATTCTTTGACACAAATTTATCTAATGCATTGGGGTCCTCTTGTAGTTGTTGAATGAGCTTCCATGCCTTATTATCATGTTGCCATTATATCCTATATTCTTCCACCCAATCAAATTATAGAATGGAAAGAGCACAAAGTAATTATTTAGTGTCTTCTTCTTTCCTTGAAGGTGCATCCTCAACATTTTGTTTCCATTTCTTTCAGATATTTTCAAAGTTATAACCTAACATCTTTATAACCCATTTTTGTCGCTCTTTTGAAGATAATCGTTGTTCCAAGAAGTACTTTAGACTATCATAACATGTTTTTACCTTGAAATGTCTTCCTTTTAGGTAAGGGTGCCATTGCTTAACTGGATGTAGTATGGCCAACATTTCCTTCTCATAAATGGGTTTCTGTAAGATTTTTTGTTTAAGTAGGTGGATTTCAAAGGAAAGGGACCTTCCTCCATGTATTAAAACTATGTCGATGCCATTCCTTAAGGAATCACACTCCACAATAAATGATTTTGTAAAGTTAGGTGTGTCCACGACAAGAGTTCTATACATTTGTCGCTTCTCGAGTCCAACAAAATGCATCTTTTTTCAATAATGTTGATGGAGGTGCTACTATTTGCCATAGTTCTTGACAATTTTTTGGTAATAACCTGTCAATCCTAAGAATTCTAAAATATTCTTCAAGGTTTTTTGAATTGGGCATTACATCATAGCTTTAATATTATTAGGGTCCACTTTGATGCCTTCATGAGATACAATATGACCCAAATATTCTACTCGTTGAACCCCAAAGGCACACTTGGAAGGATTTGCATATATTTGTTTCTCCTCCAAAAAATTTAGGACCATTTCAACATGTTTTATTGATCCAGGGGGATCTCGGTGGCCACCCACCTTGTCCAACTGGCTCAAAACAGATTTTTGGAAACTTACTATTTTTAGCAGTTTTTCGGTTCCTAAACTTCCAGGGTCGTTTTGAGGGCCTAAATGACACTTTTTCGCGATCAAGAACCTTAATAATAATCATAGGCTCTGATTGAACACCCTAAATGAATATCCTCGTTGATACCTTTCCAACAAGCTATCGTGCGCCCCAAATGGAGATCGTATGCAAAAGTTACGACCCCGGGAAGTTGATGTACTAACTTACCCCAACGGGGCCCACGTGACTTTTGGCGCTTCATATCCTAGGGTTATGTTTTTGGATGTCTAGGGTTTTGGAATTCATGTTTATTGTAAAAATTCCTTCAGAGCCTCATTTTACTCATCTTCTTGCGAATGAGCGTAGTCGTCACATCTCTTCTCAGAGATAAGCTGCCACCATTCTAGCAAGCTTGTTTTCAGTATGCATTTTACAGATTTTAGCATATTTCTTATTTAATAGAAGCCAAGTTTTATTGTATCTTTGTTATTGTTCATTGTGTCTCTATGTTAATATTATAAATCTATGGTTTCATTTCGTTCCACTCATAAATTCGGATCAGTGGTATCAGAGAGGTCTGCTTCTTGTCATTTTTTTAATGCATGTCCCTAACGTGGTCATGGTATAGACAGTTGGGTATCAAGCTTGTTTCTCTTGAGTACAAATGCTCTCGCACACCCAAGAAACCATCCATGGTGGGCGAAAATAAATATGACGAGATAGGAGATGCTTTCAAAATGTTGCTCGAGGAAGGCCTTGAGCAACAGATGAACGAGATGATGGATAACTTTGCAAAAATCCTTCTGTGGCTACCGACAAGTGATGCATCCACCTCAAGCGGAGGCGCCACCTCCTTCAAGGTATAGATCAATTTTGATATTCCTATATTTGAAGGTCAAATAGATGTCAATGCTATATATAAATGGTTAAACCTTCTATAAGTTCATTTTTCTATCCACAATTTTTTCGATAGAGAAAAGATTACATTTGTGCTCCTCAAGGTCATCCCCCATGTCAAAGATTGGTGGGATAATTTTTGTGAGAAAAAGGAAATAGAGGGATCCATATTATTTGCAGTTGCACCCATTTGGGGTTCCTTCAGGGATTCTATTAAGGAACAATACAACCTTGTTGGAAGTTATGATGACTTGAATACAAGATGGACCACATTGTGGTAGGAAAGAGACCAAGCAATGCAGAGTTCACTAATGTCTTCCATACCTTGCGCAACAAGCTGGGTATCAAATATTTTGAGCGACATCTAGTGCTCAAGTACCGCAGTGATATACATAGATACATCTAGACATAAATAGATTTTTTGGACATCTCATCCTTGAGAGCGGCCTATCGATGTGTCGTCAAAATCGAGTAGAAGTTGAAACAAAAGACGTGACAGTTTGGGTCTGGAAACCCCTCACAGCAGAAGCAGGGCAAGGGCAGCCCCAACCTGTAGAAAAAAGGAAAGAGAAAATATGGGAAACCTCAGGACAACCAGTCCAATCTATAAGCAAAGAAGGACAATGGGAAGATGAGTAAAAATATCAGGAAGTGGTGTGACTTCCATAAGAGCCCCTGGCATAGCACTATTGATTGTCGCTCAAAGGAGTCATTGATGACTGAGGTAAAAGCCTCTGAATCAGATGCGGGTTTCACCTCTGAGTCACAACCTAAAAAGGGGAGACAGATCATTGACGTGGAACCCAGTGCCACCGTTGCTACCACCAAGATCCAGCTCGGTGAACCTGATGAGCCAGAGGAAGGAGCACCTCTTTCATTCATGGATGTGTGTAAAAGGAACTCTATTGCACTTCATCATTGATAGTGATAGCGAGAAGAACCTCATCTCAGCAGAGGTCATCAAGTGGTTAGCCCTATCAACAACACCGCACCCGCATCCCTACACCATCGGATGGCTCCTTCAAGGAAGTGATCTTCGTGTCAACCAACAGTGTCGCATGTCGTATGGCATCAAGCCATTCAAAGATGAGGTATTATGTGATGTTGCTCCCCTTTAAGTTTGTGATGTTATTTTGGCCCAACCTTATTTATGGAAACTTCATGATGTATATGATTCTAGGCCTCGCAGTGTTATTATTACTTTGAACAAGAAATTGTACAGGATACCCGAGGTAGTCCCACCTAGTGTTATTTCCTTGATCTTTGTCAAGCAATGCAGGAAGGTCATTTCTAAGACCGAGAAGTTTGTCTTCTTCGTGATTCACTCTTAGAGTGAGTGAAAGATTGCAGCCACATCCATTTCCTTCGTGACTGACCTCTCCATGTAGCAGAACTAAGTGGATAAGGTTGTCTAAGAATACAAAGACATATTATCATCACCTATTGGGGTACCTCTACACTATCAATTCAAGCATCCTATCGATCTAACCCATGGCGCACCATTGCCCAATGGGCCAGTCTATCATCGCTCCTCCTAGAAAATGAGGAGATCAAGGGTCATATATAAGAAATTCTCCACAAGGGGCACATCCGACCCATCTTATCACCTTGTGGAACCTCAATCGTGCTGGTGCAGAAGAAAGACAAGACTTGGCGACTCTACATTTATTATCGGGCCCTAAATAAAATCACAGTCAGGAACCAGTACCCAATTCAACGAATCGAGGATCTCCTTGATCAACTCAAGGGAGGAAAATATTTCAGTAAGATTGATCTGAAGTCTAGCTACCATCATGTCCCAATAGCACCGATAGATGGATGAAAAACTGCCTTCAAGTCAAATGAAGGTCTTTTTGAATGGTTGGTCATGCCCTTTGGTTTGAAAAATTCCCCAGCAACCTTCATGAGGATGATGGATGATATCTTGCGGCCTTTCACTAATTCTTTTATGGTGGTGTCATCATGAATGACATCCTTGTCTACAGCAAGACTTGGGCAAAACACTTGCATCATATTCAACAGGTTTTGCACACTCTGTGGAAGCACAAGCTATATGCCAACTTGGAAAAAATATCCTTTGGCATGGACAGGGTCCAATACCTAGGCTACATTGTTGATGTGCATGGTGTGCATGTTGATCCAGCCAAGATCCAAGTCATTCGTGACTGGCCAACCCCAACCACTCTCACTAAGCTTCGGAGCTTCTTGGGCCTTGCCAATTTCTATCGAAGGTTCATGTTGGGATTCTCCCATATTGCATGGGACCTCATCCAAATAACCAGAGGTGGTGGTAAGGAAAACTTTGTGTGGGGCCTATCCCAATAGAAATCTTTCGATGATCTGAAGCAGCACTTGTACTCCGCCCCAATGCTTTCCTTACCTAACCTACAATAACCCTTTGAGATTGACACAGATGCTTTAGAGCATGTTGTGGGCACATTCATCACTCAGCATGGCCACCCCATGGCCTATCATAGTGAGACACTATCATATGTCATCCATAAGTACACCAGTTAAGAGAAAGAAATGTACTCCATTGTGCAAGCATGCCGCCACTGGATGCATTACATTCTCAAAAATGAGACAATCATCCACACTGATCATAAGTCGTTGCAGTTCATGCAGATGCAAGGTAAATTTCAGAATGACCGCCATCAGAAGTGGTCCCATATTTGCAGCAGTTCCACCTCAACATCAAATATAAAACAGGAAGCACCAACCAAGTTGTTTATTGCCTCAGCTGACCTCCAGTTGCGACACTCACCATAGTGCTCGATTCTTTCGGCCACGAGACCTCCAGATGGCCTCACCTCTATGAGACAGACCTTGACTTCACCAACACCTACCAAATGTTGGGCGCAAACACAATTGTCACCAATTTCCATCTTCAGGACGGGCTACTGTGCCATCTGGGCCATCTATGTGTTCCATCAAGCGATCGAGTGAAGCTGATTTGCGAATCCCACTACAGTCAGGTGGCAAGACACTTCTGCATGGAAAAGATGGTGTCGGCGTTGCAACGACATTTCTACTGGTCAAAACTTAGATAGGATGTCAACAAGTATATATGGTCTTGAACTGCCTGTGTTATTGCCAAAATGGCCATTAAGAAACAAGGCATGTACACTCCTCTGCCTACTCCTGGCAGGCCCTAGGAATCCATCTCAATGGACTACATTTCGGGCCTTCCATCCACCAAGTGGGAAAATGACTGTGTTTGTGTGGTTCTTGATCACTTTTCCAAGATGGCGATCCTGGTCGCTTGCAAGAAGAGCATCAAAGTGGAGGCCACTTCCAAGATCTTCTTTGAATGAGTGTGGGTGCACTTTGGGATCCCACAAACCATTATCTCAAATCGGGACAGTCGGTTTCTCATCACATTATGGTCGAGCATCTGGTCACTGTTGTACACCAAGCTCACCAAGTCCATTGCCTTCCACCCCCATATGGATGGCCAAACCGAGGTCATCAACTAGATGATAGTGCACATCTTGCACATGTACAATTCAAATCACCTCCGCACATGGGATGAGAGTCTTCCCTATGTTCAGCACAACTACAACAGGTCCATACATAGCTCAACCGGCCACATCCCCTTTTAGGTGGGGTTGGGATTTCAACCATTCGATCCCATATATGTTGCACTACCCCTTGCGGCCACACAGGCATACTCGTCGCATGCTCCAATTGGAGCTTACAAAGCCACCCGGTTCATTGAGCAGATCCATCACATTCACCAATAGGTTCAACATATTCTACAAAATTCTAATGCCAAGTATAAGCAACGCCATGATCAACACCAGGTGCCACACCAGTTTTAGGTGGGAGACAAAGTTTGGTTGCACTTGCATAAAGAACGTCTTACAGGGCCTCATCAACATATTCGTCCACTCTGCCATGGGCCCTACACCATCACCAAGGTTGTGGGTGACAAATATTTTGAGCTCAACCTTTCCCCATTCCTTGGCTTGCACCCAGTAATCAATCTGGACCTCCTTCGGCCTTATTTTCCACCATTATTGGACACCTCGGAGATAGCAGAACAGTTGACACCAACAGAGCTCAAGCATGACTGCATGGAACAAGCATCCATTGATCATATCGTGGACACACAGGTAAATGGAACTCGCTAGTAGAGGATCCAACTTTATCAGGTTGTCAAAGCAGGGCAACTCCTACACCAAGGCAAGTGGCTTGCCCAGGGCCAAATTCAGAAGAAAATTCCTCATCTAATGGGGAAACTCAACTCAATGGAGACCGTTGCTTCATAAAGGGGGAGGATTTTTCCAGGAGGATCTTGGTGGCCACCCATCTTGTCCAACTAGCTCAAAACAGTTTTTTGGCAACTTACTATTTTTAGCAGTTTTTTTGTTCCAGAACTTCTAGGGCCATTTTGAGGGAATAAACGATGTTTTTTCATAATAATTAACCTAAATAATAATTGAAGGCTCTGGTTGAGCCCCCTAAATGAATATCCTCATTAATACCTTTCCAACAAGTTATCGTGTTCCCTAAACAGAGATTGTATGCAAAAGTTATGACCTCGGGAAGTTGATGTACTAACTTACCCCAACGGGGCCCACATGATGTAACACCCATGTTTCCCCCAGCTTGTAATTAATAATAAAATAGGATTACCATGCTAAGGCATGTGGAAAATGTAAATGTGTTATTGTTAAACTACCCATAACTGACTGTTGGGGGGTGAAGCCTTGAAGTACGAGCCATGATATCTCTAGAGGAAAGAAATGAGTTAATGAAGAAAGGACCAGTGGTTGAATTATCAACCACCCCCATGAATGGAAGCATGGTCTAACTACAGGATGTCAACTCTAAGTACCACAGAGACCTGCAGACCTGAGCTTCCTTCTGACAGAAGGAACAGGACAGGTCAGAAACCTTCCAGAGGAGGGAAGGTAAGATACATATAGAGACACGGCAAGAGAGGAGACACGGGGACAAGAGCAGAATATCATAAGGGAGATGTGAGAACCCAAAGGAAGTCCTGACAACATGGCCTGAAGGACCTGAATGAGAGCTTGATGTTGAGGAAGCATCTGATAAACCTCGCAGGGTCATTGTGACAGAGAGAGTTTATGTGAGAGATGGCATAAATTCCCTAGTGATATCATGGTTTGGCACGGGGGTGGCCAGAGTGCTAAGAATGAATGCCTCTGAGCCTATGGTTGGGTGGAAAGGTGCACACCCACAGTCAGTTGGTTGGATGCAACTTGTAATAGATAATTATTCTAATACCCTTTGAAATTAAGCTGTAATTATGTAATGAAAAGGATATTGTGAAGGACCAAGGGATGTGTATGTTTTCTTAATGGTTATATTGTATCTCTTTATTCTCATTTAAATTGTGTATCTAAGCAAGTATGGATTGGACATGTTTTGTATTTGTAAATGCTTGCACCCTGTGGTGGCTTAAGCTAGATCCACGAACTGTGAGTTCGTCGACCTTGGGCACAATTTCACGTACGCATGTCAACACTCCTAGTCATTCTAAGTCCCTTGGAGGAGGGAGTCTGTTAAAGCTCAGGAGAGATAGTGCATGTATGCACAGGCTCTCTACGAGGCAGGCAGAGACCGAGAACCACTTAAGTTCTAGAGTTGAATAATGAGCGTAAGGGGTGTGCAGAAGTATTCTTTCAAGCGTTAAGTTCAAGAGAAAGAGCGCAAAGCTCTTAAGCCTTTCAGAGCTAACGAAGCTCAGGAAGAACAATGATGTTGAAGTATCGAAGGGAAGGTCCCTTGTTTGGAAGATGAACGAATGAAATCTGTTTGAAAGAACCTACGGTCTGTTGTGACCATTGGGTACAGGAAAGAGCTTGGGAGTTAACTCTGGAGTCATTCAGACTTCATGAGTTCGACAAACTGAGCTAGTTCGTCGTAAGGGAGGTAAAATCCCCAAAGTCCCAATGTATCAAAGTTAACTCTGAGCCTTAGATCTAAGGATTCCTGGGAACCGTCTCGACGGTCAGATCTAGGAGGTAGATGATAGTCAAGTTACCAGAACTACCCATGACATAAGAATCTGATAGTGGAGATGGATGTGAGTCGTGTAACGGGAGGAGAGGCCATCCTGGTCATCAGATCGACTCAAATACTCACTGGAGTTACCGAATCAAACACTATCCACTCAATTTAATCGACGGTTGGGAATCATTGTGGAGTGCGAAGGTGAATTTAACGGACCTGCTAGTTCACGGCCCGCAATCAACCCACGTCATTGATCTCATTGGGGATCAAAGATCAACAACTAGGATTAGACTAGAGTCGAGCAAGCACTTCTCAAATTGCATAGGTGGGAACCTGCAATCACTGTGAACTATCGATCTATGAATGGAGATCAAGGGTGGGGAATCATTGCAGAGAGCGAAGGCGAAAGTAACGGATGCACTAGTTTGCAGCCCGTAATTCACCATTTTCGTTGATCTCGTCGGGCTGGAATATCAACAAATCTGGTTCGACCAGGTTGGGCAAGTACTTTCAGATTGTGGAGGTTGAGCTCTTTGATAAAGAGCATGCACATTGGGACCCCACAATTGTTGTGAATCGTCGATCGGCGGACACCTCGGTATCGGTTGGATCATGACCACCAGAACTTGAATAGTTGCGAGATGGGTGGTCATGATCCCTTTTGGAAATACGTGGAGTAACGGAGTCCTTTGGTACCATCGGTTTGAGACAAACAAAAATCTCAGAAGAGATAACGTTTTCAAGAGAGAAGATGGGACCCAAGATAGACGGACACGCAGGAGGAACAAAGGCTGAGGCCTTTGAACATCTATCAAACTCTTCCAAGTCGGAAGAAGTCAAAATATCAGGAGGACAAGTGACAATAGCCGTCAGATCGGTTGCAGAGAAGCCTGGACCGTTAGATCAACATCTATGGAAGCAGAGGAGAAGTGTTGGGAAGGAACATATCATAACCGTTGAATCTGAGTGCAAAGGGACGTTAGTCATCCGATCTAAGGTAAAGTGCATGAGTTTTAACGTTTGTGTGCACAGGAGGGTTGACTGGCCAAGGTCACGAAGTCTCGAAGTGAATTGGGATTGTTCATCGCCAAGAGGGACAAGTGGTGTAAGATCTACAAATCCTGAGCAAGAGCTTGCGGTCAAGGAGAGAGAAAAATCACCAAAGACCCAAGGTAGATCCTGACTAATCTCCAGGAGACATGTGTCAGCAAATCAGTACCTCTGGAGAAATCGCTTCGAGAGTTTCAATCGAGAGTTGAAACTCCCGAAGCCCAGATAGTCGGAGAGCCGAAGTGAATCTCAACCATCAGATCGAAAGGGACACGTGGTAGAGATACATTTTCCTCAGGTGAAAGCAACCCGAAGACCCGAAGAGAATCTAGACTATCAGATCCAAAGGGCACATGGCGATCGATCGTGAACTCCAGGTGAAAACACTCTGGGAAAATGAGATGGATAAGAATTTGAAATCGCTGAAGCCTAAATAGCCGAAGCAGCTGGGATTCGTCGATCTAAAGGAGGACACATGTCATCAGATCGTGAACTCTGGATAGA
Organism: Picea glauca; assembly: GCA_000966675.3. NCBI lineage: Eukaryota > Viridiplantae > Streptophyta > Pinopsida > Pinales > Pinaceae > Picea > Picea glauca. The sequence continues at coordinate 552,366 of JZKD02S1648504.1, read as the reverse complement.
ACGCTCCAAAGGAAACGAAGCAAGGAGAATTTGAAGTTTGAGATGTCTGAAGGCCGAAGTCCCGAAGCGGATGAAAGACGTCGATTTAAGGTGGATGTGTGGTGCTAGATCTAGCACTTCGGATATGAAATACTCTGGAGGAAAGTAGAGGGTGAGAGCGTTAGAGTCCCGAAGTGGAATCTCAATTGTTGATCGAAAAGGGGGTTGAAGGTCGTTGATCCGGTCTTGGTTGAAAAGCACTAAAGACCCGAAGTAAGCCTCGATCGTCCGATTCAAGTGGACATGCGGCAGAAATCTGCATACTTCGAGGGGAATTAAAAGTTGAGACTTGAGACTCCCAAAGTCTGGAATCGCGAAGCGATCAACGCCATTGATTAAGGAGGACGTGTGGCAGGAGATCTATCACTACAGGAGAAGGTAAGGGTTGAGAGTTGAAATTCTCAAAACTCGAATCAAGAAATAAATCACAGTCGTTGATTTAGAAAGGTTAGATCTGATCCGTAGATTCAGAAAGGATAGATATGAGTCATCAAGTTCAGAAGCACCGTCAAGGTCGTGAGATCGATGGTCCCGTCGCATTGCGGGGACCGAAGGTGCGCAAACTTTAAAAAGTTGAGGGCGGGCCACAACCCAAACCATGGTTTTGGAGAAAGGACATGTGGAGGCTCAAGGTGAATTGTGGGGTGAAAAGTAGTTTGGTTTCAAACCACCCTTGGTCGCGCCCGCAATCGCGTGGTTACGTAAGGCCATCGCCCAGACTCTGAGATTTCGCAGGTGCGAAGAGGAGGATCATGGGTACCTTTAGACCTACACCAAGAAGTAGAAAGGGTCTGTGTCTAATTACAAAATGAGACCATTAAGGTCTCAGAGAGTCGTTTGGCTCCAGAATCGGAGATGCTTGACCAAGAGGTCGGACTGGTTCCCTGACCTTCCAAATTAGAAACCCTGTATGGAGAATCTGTCATTTAAGAAAAGCGAAAATGTTTATGCCCCATCGTGGGTGTGTTACAAATTGGTATCAGAGCATGGTTACAACACTTGGCCTGCTTGGGCTCATGTACGAGTCGCATAAGGAGGTATTGTTATCTGCATTTACTCCTTGAGGAGAAGGACTGCAGATTGAACCTGTGATTTTGGGAATTCTTGTTGAATTTCAGCAGAAGAATTTCTTTAGCCCTTTGTCAAAGTGATAACTACTCTTACCAGAGTAGGGATATGTTAATTAACATTTATAATAAGACTTGAATGTGGATAGTTGAAGGTGGCAGGATTCTGTCAAGGGCAACTGAAGCCCAAAGGAAGGATGACCTAGTGTTTGTAACACTGCTTCTAAGCATGGGCAGTTGGAACTTCAGGCACTGATGATGGTGGGTTATATAATGGTTAATACCTTTGTGGGCTTAAAGGAATATGATAGGATCGATTAGGATCCTTGGTAGTTGTAGTTACTACTTTAAATTAAAATCGGAGTATATAACTCCTCATGACCAGAGAAAAGTGAGATGGGAAAAACCCTATGGATGTTCAAGCAAGACGGTTTTCTTGCTAGACGTTGTCGCATAAAAAGGAAAGTGACCCTAGTTGGTTATTGTCATAAGAGAAGGCTGTAATATCCCCAAGTACGAGCCCTATTGTAATCATGTTTATAAATTGTGAATCATGTTTTGTAGGCTGGTGACCCAAGTATTGATAGGTTGGTGGGCTTGTGTGTTTATTAGGCCGGAGAGCCTAAGTGTTAAAGGCCACGAGCCTGTTTTTGTATATGTAATTATGTCGAACATTAATAAAGATTAAACATTGCTGCGTCCAGACTGACCACGAAGAAAGAGTGATGGGGGACTAAGCTTCCACAAGGTGGGTAAGGGAAAGGGGGCTGAAAGGTTGGAAAGAGGGGCTAAGCTTAGGGACTTAAGTCCTTAGGAATAATAATTTATTATTATTCCAAAGTGGTGTGAAAGGTATGTTTTTATCCTAAGTCCTGGGAGAGTCAACGCATGCAGCGCCAATGTGTGCAAAAGGGAACGCATACTCGATGGAGTGCATGCAGCTTCATGGGCGACATGTCTTGGCCCATGCACATGCAATTTAACCCAAGAATTGAGTCGTGATGGGGGTTCGTCCTCCATTCTATCGTCGACTGTCTGAACGGGGTTATCGATGCGTCTGATCTCTACATACCCTCACACAGCACTGAAACCAGAAAACCGTAATGTTTTCCTGAGATGTCGTCGCATCCCTTTTCTGAACTGTTGAGTCTGTGTTCAAGCTCTCTATGGATTCCTTGTCACACACCCTAAAAACTAGTGGAAACCCCTTGGATTGAGACATGTCACCTATGTGTCCTGTGAGCCCAGCCTATCCGCTCTTGCAGATTCGAGTCTGTACCCGAACTGTCTTTAGGTTGTTGCCTTATGTTTTTCCTGAGTGGAATTGACCATTTGTTGTTGTTGTTGTTCTCACCTTGCGGAAATTGGGCTGAAACTGGTTGAAGAAGCGGGTTTTCAGGCCCATGGTTGAAGAGGTAGGTTGTCAGGCATGTGAGAAGTTCTCTCCGGGTGAGTGAGTTTGTTGGGAAGTGGTTTTCTCCCAGAGAGATTCCAGCACCAGCTACGGAGCTCTGAGAATTCTTGATCTAGCATGTTGTCGAGACACAGAGAGGGAGGTGAAGCATCGATGGAATGTGCTTGTGAAGGTGTATACTCCTGGGTGGAACAGGCATGTGGGGAATGAGAATCCATGATTAGTGGGCGTAAGAAGGCTCCTAGAGAGAATCCTTCAGGTTGCTCTATGCATTTTTCCTGTAACCTTAGCTTAGTTTAGGATTCTGTTGCCTTGGGTGGAGCTTAGTCCTAGCTCGGGGGTGACCCATTGTTGAGCATGATGAGAAGCATGGTATAAGGCTAGGAGGTTCGTGGAAGGTCTGCACGTAGTTGGTGGAGTTACTACAGTTTCAAAGATAAGTATCATTATGTGTTTTAATTTCAATTAAACTGCATGTTTGTGATGCTTGCAATATTATCATGTATTCCGTTGAAATTATGAATGACTGTTAATTCCATTATTTATGTATGTTAGCAGTAATCCTGTGGGTACTCTCTATTGTTTAGTTAAATGTGTTAATTTGATTTAATTTAAGTTATATATATAAGTATGAGAATGTTTCCGCGTAGTAGCGTTGCCCAGCAGTGGGGTTGATGGTCGTGGACGTTACAATATGGTATCAGAGCCATAGTTTCAATGTTGAGCCTAGATGGGCCAGATAAGTGGTCTTTGGACCCAAGGCTTTGAGTGGAAATGGTGTTCAGTGGAACCAATTTCGAACCTTAGAATGTTTATGAGTGCCAAGGGGTTATTTGGTCGTGTTACGAAGCTCAGGAGGACTAGCGGTAGAATAAAACCGCAGACGGTGTGTTATTTGACCACAGAGATAGGGCGCTCAACACTTGGGGTGTTGGAGGCATAGGATATGTTATGGACGAGAGGAAAAACCGTTATGACCGTTAGATTCGGAGAAGGTGTGGGAAGGTTACCCTGGAAGCCTTTCGGAGTTAGGGAATCGGGAGAAGTGGGGTGCACTGAGCCACAAACTTCCGAAGTCCGAAGCTCTGAAGTCTCGAAAGAGATCTACACAGTATATCTAAGGGGAGAAGCTTGACCATAAGATCTTGGAGAAGTCGCGTACGATTTATTCGCGAAAATCCTTCCGAGTTCACAGATCAAAAGATTTAAACTAAAGAGAAGTGAAAACCTCTGAAACAAGAAATCGTGAAGTGGATCTTGACCGTTGGTTGCGGGAGAGATAAGGAACGTCGATTATCCAGGGAGAGTTCGGAACAGCGGAAATCGGGAGAAGGGGAATGTGATGACACACAAACTTCTGAAGCCCGAAGTTTCAAAGTAAAAGGATAGACGTGGTGGGGCCAGATGATGTCGCCTGTGGTGACGTGGACCTTTCTAGACGTACCATGTGCCATCGCCTTAGTTGGTGATGACTGTACTATGTGGGCCCGGAGGATAGAGAAGCTGGAAGTTTGTAATTTGGGAGATTGAAAGGGAAGCAAACGGGAAAACTTCTGGAAACTGAAGTCCCAAAGCTCTGAAGTCCCGGAACTTAGACACCTAAGGTTCCATAGTGTGTGTCTGTCGTAGGATGTTGGATAGACGTGGACGGTTGATCCACTCTACTTCATGAGTTCGGTAACTCGGAACTTCGAGAGACTATTGTGTTGTGCTTTGAAAATTTATGAGGCCAAAGGCTCAGGTACACGCTTATAGATCTAGCACTTGGTCGCAGCCTGTGGTCACAGGGGCTGGGGCTAAGAAAAAAGGGCTAAGACCTGAAATTGTTACAGAGCCAAGAAGAGATCGGAAAATTCATGAAATATGAACGTTTTCTGTAATCAGATTTGTTTGTGAATGTTGTGGAATTTGTTAAGGAATGATGGCGTGACAAATTTCGATTGTTTGTACGTGTGTTTGCAGAAGTTTAGTGAGTGCCAAAACCGATTAGAGTTTCCACGGAGTGCAAAGAAATGGATGAGACACAGAATGCTTCCAGTTCAGAGAATGAAGCTAAAGGGATGGATGTTCATTTGGGATTTGAAGGGTCGAACTCCAATGGGCATGGAGAAGAGATAGATAAGGGAGGGCATATGATGAAAATCATTGAAAGATTGCATAAAGATGCCCAAACTCACCGAGTAGATAGCAAAAATCTCATGAAAGATAAGGAACAGTAGGGAGAATTCAATTTAAAGTTGATGAAGATTCTGGAGAGAATAGAAAAGAAGTTGGACAAAGAGAGAGACTCGAGCAAAACAGGGAGTCACTAGACTTCTGAAGGAAGAAGATCAAGGAGTGTTGGTAGACACCATCATCACTCCCAAGGTGGCTCCAAGAGGAAGGCACATAGTAGTTCAAGTCCATATCATACCAGAAAGCACAGGAGATCTGGAGTGGATGAAATGAATGGAGAAATGAACAAGATTAAGCCTCCTACGTTTATGGAGAACATAGGAAGGAGGAAGATGTCGAAACATGGTTGCTTGGCATGAGGAAATATTTCCAACTACAAAATTATTCCTCTCATGCAGAAGGAAGAATTGTGATGTATCAACTGAAAGGAAAAGCATCCATATGGTGGGATCAGCTTGTGCAAGTACATCACATTAGAGAGAAAGATATCACTTGGAAAGAATTCAAGAGGTATTTCGAGAAGAAATACTTGACTAAAAGATACTATGACAGAAAAATGAAAGAGTTTTTTGAACTCAAACTGGGTAGCATGACCATTCATGAGTATGAACGAAGGTTTTTGGAATTACTGAAGTATCTCATGTTCATCAAGGATGAAACTGCCAAGATTCAAAGGTATATGAGTGGACTGCCACCTTCCATCGGTGACAAGATTCAGTATGATGACCCTAAGACCATGGAAGAAACTATAAGAAGAGTGAAATGCTTATATGACCAGCAAAGAGAGAAGCCTACCTCCCGGAAGGCTTGGGAAGACAAGAAGAAATTCCAAATGGATCAGAGGAAAAAGGGAACTAAGCCACCCTTTTTCAGAAATAGTCCTCAAGGACAACCATCGTTTAGAGAGCCGATAATGGCTTACGTAGGGGAACAAAGGCCAAGGAAAATGCCCATTCAATGTTGGGGTTGTCAGGGAAACCACAAGTACAGAGCTTGTCTTCACAAAAATGGAAAAGTGAGAGTTGTCCATAATGTTCATCAAGCTGAGACAGTGGAGGACATGGGCAGTAGAATGCCAAGGATCTACGTATCCCTGGACAACAAGCAAGATGAATATCAGTCACACATGATTGAAGTAGAAGGTATGATTAACAACCAACCATTTACTGTTTTAATTGATTCAGGGGCTAGCTATAGTTATATAGATCCTAGAGTGGTGGAAAGTTTGCATTTGTCGAGAAGCAAACATGAAAAGTCTTGGTTAGTGCAGCTAGCTACAGGAACCAAGAGGAAAGTCATTGAGTTAGTTAAGTCCTGTCCAGTTGACATGAATGAACTGAGCAAAAAGGTTGAATTGAATGTTCTTCCTTTTAGGTTCTTATGATTGTCTAGTTGGGATGGACTGGTTGGACCAGCACCATGCCATCTTGGACTGTCGAAACAAGGCATTCACTTTCCTAGATGAGGAAGGAAATTTGAAAACAGTCCAAGGAATTCCTAGAGTTGTTGTTATCAGAGAACTCTCAGCAATGCAGCTGAAGAAGTGCTGGAAAGGCTGTCAATTATTTGCAACCTGTGTGGAGGAAGAATCTAAGGATGAGGTCTCAAATATTGGATATCATGCGGTACTAAAGGAGTTTGAAGATGTATTTCGGGAGGTACCCGGACTACCTCCGAAAAGAGATATCGACTTCTCTGTAAACTTGATGCCTGGAGCAGCTCCAGTGTTGCAATCTCCTTACAGAATGAGTAGACCATAGCTAAAAGAGTTGTAATTGCAGCTTCAAGAGCTTCTGAAGAAGGGTTATATACACCCAAGTGTGTCAACTTGGAGAGCCCCGATCCTGTTTGTGAAGAAGAAAGATGGGACGCTAAGATTGTGTATCGATTTCAGACAGTTGAACAAAGTAACGGTTAAGAACAAATATCCTCTGTCGAGGATTGATGATCTCTTCGATTAGTTGAAGGATGTGAATATATTTTCGAAGATATACCTCAGGTTGGGATATCACCAGGTAAGGATAAAGGATGAAGATATCAGCAAGACTGTCTTTAGAACAAGGTATGGTCATTACGAGTTCACAGTGGTGTCGTTTGGGCTGTCGAACGCACCCGTTGTTTTTAATTGCCTAATGAATGATGTATTCAGGGACTATCTAGACAAGTTTGTCATAGTATTCCTAGATGACATTCTGGTGTATTCCAAGTTGGAGGAAGAGCATGAACAGCATTTGAGGATGGTGTTGCAGGTGCTAAGAGAGCACCAACTCTATGCCAATTTGGTCAAGTGCTCATTTTATCAGGAGCAGATCCATTACTTGGGGCATATTATTTCAGAGGATGGGATAGTTGTAGATCCTGAGAAGATTGAGGCCATCAGAGAATGGTCAATGTGAAATAAAGTGATGGAAGTCAGATCCTTTATGGGTCTAGTTGGTTATTACGGAAGGTTTATCGCAGGGTTCTCGAGAATAGCTCACCCTATCACTTCCTTGCAAAGAAAGGAAAATAAATTTTAGTGCACAGAGGAATGTGGGAAAATCTTCTAGCAATCGAAGCAACTGTTAACCAGTGCTCTAATCCTAAGGATTGCAGATCCGAATGAAGATTTCGTGGTGTGCACAGATGCATGCAAAGAAGGACTGGGAGTAATTCTCATTTATAATGGATTTGTAATCTGTTATGAATCCAGAAAGTTGAAAGAGCACGAAAAGAACTATGCCACTCATGATTTGGAGTTGACAGCCATAGTGCACGCTTTAAATAAATGGAGGCATTACCTCATGGGAAGGAGGTTCGAACTGAGGATAGACCATGTCGGTCTAAAGTACTTGTTTGATCAGCCAACCTTGAACACTAGACATATTAGGTGGTTGGAGTTTCTCTGTGAGTATGGTTTTTATATCAAGCATATCAAAGGGAAGGAGAATAAAGTGGTTGATGCACTCAATAGGAGAGTGCATGAATTACATGCTACAGCCATTAGCATGTACCGAACTGATATTAAGGGCAGAATTTTGGAAGATGCAAATGCAGATTTGCAGTACAGGGATTTGGTAGCAAAGCTACAGCAAGGTGAGATGCCACAGAAAGTGGAAAATTATAAATTGGAAACTGACGGAACACTTCTGTACAAGAACAGAATTTATGTACCTAATGTCCACGACTTGAAACTTATGATTTTGCATGAAATGCATAATGAGCCTTATGTTGGGCACCTTGGATATCAAAAAACTATGGCAGCAGTCAAGAGCCATTACTTTTGGCCAGGTATGAAGAAAGATATTTTTGAATACATTGCCAAATGTATGGAGTGTCAGAAGGTTAAAGCTAAGCACATGCACCCAGCAGGGTTGCTTCATCCTTTACCCATTCCTGAGAGGAAGTGGGAAGTGGTGACAATGGATTTCATCAAGGGATTTCCCAGAACATGCAAGTAGCATGATTCAATCATGGTGGTAGTGGACAAGCTTACGAAAGATGCCCATTTCATTCTATTAAAGACTACTCACGAGGCAGCGGATGTTGTCGACATCTTTATGAAGGAAGTGGCACGATTGCACGGAATTCCCAAGACAATTGTGTCTAACAGAGACCTAAAATTTACCTCAAATTTCTGAAAAGGGTTATTCAAAGGATTTGGAACGAATCTAAACTTTAGCACAGCCTATCATCCTGAGTCTGATGGGTAGACGGAGCGAGTGAATCGAGTGATAGAAGACATACTAAGGATGCGTGTGATGAACAAACCATCTAAATGGGAAGACTACCTACATTTGGTAGAATTGGCCTACAACAATGGGTATCAAGCATCGTTGAAGATGAGCCCATTTGAAGCTTTTTATGGCAAAAAGTGAAATACTCCTGTAAGATGGGATAATCTAGATGATAGAGTAGTGGTTGGGCCAGATTTTCTCAAGGAAATGGAAGAATAAATTCTAAAAATTAAGTAGAATTTAAAGACTTCCCAAGACACGTAGAAAATTTATGCTGATAAGAACATAACCCACAGAGAGTTTAAAGTGGGTGACCATGTTTTCTTGAAAGTAAAAGATAATAGAAGTTCCCTGAAGCTGGGAAGTTGCTCCAAGTTGGAAGCCGGATTTTGTGGGCCATTTGAAATCCTAGAAAGGATTGGGCCAGTTGCATATATGCTTGCATTACCTGCATCCATGACTGTACATAATGTGTTGCATGTCTCATTTCTTAAGAAATATATACCCTATCTAATCATGTAATCGATTGGAATGTGATTCAAGTGGAGCAAGAAGGTGTCCTGCAAGTGCATCATGTGTGCATATTGGACCGGAAAAGAAAACGGCTTCGGAATCAAGCCATAGGGCTTGTAAAGGTCCAGTGGACCTGGTACGGTCCTGAGGACGCGACTTGGGAATATGAAGATGCTATGTGGGCACAATATCTGCATCTTTTTGAAGATTTTGAAAATCTTGTTGATGTTGTGTAAAAGTTTCACTGAGGACAGTGCAAAAATAAGGGGAGGGGATTGTAATATCCCCAAGGACGAGCCATGTTGTAATCATGTTTATGAATTGTGAATCATTTTTTGTAGGATGGTGAGCCGAGTATTGATAATTTGGTGGTCTTATGTGTTTATTAGGCCGGAGAGCCTAAGTGTTAAAGGCCAGGAGCCTATTTTTGTATATGTAATTATGCAGAACATTAATAAAGATTAAACATCGTTGCGTGCAAACCGACCATGAAGAAAGAGTGATGGGGGACTAAGCTTCCACAAGGTGGGTAAGGGAAAGGGGGCTAAAAGGTTGGAAAGAGGGGCTAAGCTTAGGGGATTAATTCCTTGGGAATAATAATTTATTATTATTCCTTGGGAATAATAATTTATTATTATTCCAAAGTGGTGTGAAAGGTATGTTTTTATCCTAAGTCTTGGGAGAGGGAACGCATGCAGCTCCAACATGTGCAAAAAGGAACGCATACTCGATGGAGTGCATGCAGCTGCATAGGCGACATGTGTCGGCCCAGGAACATGCAATTTAACCCAAGAATTGATCCACGATGGGGGTTCGTCCTCCATTATGTCGTCGACTATCTGAACGGGGTTGTCAATGCGTCTGATCTCTGCATACCCTCATGCAACACTGAAACCAGAAAACCATAATGTTTTCCTGAGATGTCGACGCATCCTCTGTCTGAACTGTTGCGTCTGTTTTCAAGGTCTATGTGGATTCCTTGTCACGCACCCTGAAAACCAGTGGCAAACCCGTGGATTAAGACATGTCACATGTGTGTCCTGTGAGCCCAGCCTATCCGCTCTTGCAGAGTCGAGTTCGTACTTGAACTGTCTTTGGGTTGTTGCCTTCTGTTTTTCCTTAGTGGAATTGACCAGTTGTTGTTGTTGTTATGTGATGAAGTGCATACAGATATGCTAGGACATGTCTGAAATGTTTTATTAATTTAAATGCTATGGCACTTGCATTTTTAATTTACATGGTGACTAATGTGTTTATGATGTATGTCATGTGTAGAAAGAAATAGATTGGAACTGTTGAGAAAGACAGTTGCCAATAATGAACAACCTCAATCATAGGATGACTATGAGAAGGTTGTTGTTGAAATATTGTTGAAGGGACTTTAAAAGTCCCCATGGAGCACCACTGATGGGATAATATCAAAGGGGGTGCTAACAGCCAAAACAGGTATAAATATGTTCATGCCTATGTGGCACAAGGTATGAAGGGATTGGGGAAGAATCCCTTCTGAAATGTTTTATCGTCTTAAATGTTATGTATGAAACGTTGAAAGGCAGGTGTATGCCTTGGGTACCCAAGTAGGGTATGATTTAGGAAGGAGAACCTGAATTATGGAGGTGTGAACCTATGATAGTAAAGACTGATTGTAACCCTCGGAAGAATTCATGAACTGATATGTCATGAATACATGGATCAATCAAAGAACGATTGGAAACAAAAGTGCTTATAGATAGCACGTTGCATGGAATTGCTTCAAGGAAATGCATGTTTGCATAAAGGACAAACAATGGATTTCCCATTGAGGAAGGAGGACCTTCAAACATTTCTACTTACATTGTATAGGTGTTCAAGAAAACCAAATTTGGGTGGCCATGAGTGTTGGCACCTTGGTTATTAATAAAGAAAGAATGCTTAAAGGCATGCATGTGAAACTTTTGAGTCTCATGTGTACTGATTTGGGATCGTGATCATCCTATAGCCGGAAGCATAGTCTTGTTGTAAGAATGAAAGAAAATGAATAAGCCATGTGGTGAATAGGTTGGTTAAATTCCAACACACAATGGCCAAGAACCTGTCATAAAGTGTGACAAACTTGAAATCAATGCAAGAGTCTGTTGGGTATGAACGTGGCCATGAATATTGGCAAATTTGTTAAATCCTTTGAAATGTTGAATTACGTTTTGAAAGGTCTGGTATGTTGAAATGAGGCATAGGCAAGGAATGGGACTCCATTTTCATGTTTATATAGATGTGATGAACTATTAGTATGCATGGTTTTGAATATATATATATATATATATATATA
>JZKD02S1648504.1:502455-541087 GCA_000966675.3 Picea glauca | reverse complement strand
AAAAATAATTTAAAAATGTATGATGTCTCATGAATTTCTGTATACCTGTGATACAGGTGAAAGAGAAAGATCTGTGAAGAGTGCAGAGACGAGAAACTGAGCTCTTGGGTTCGAGGGAGAACTGTGAGAAAGAGTATAATCCGATCACATGAAATAGAGACTAACTAGAGAGAAGGAGAGTAACCTTCATCCCTATCTATGATTGAGTCAAGAGAAGGAGAGTAAATTTCGTCCCTCACTATTTCTGCTCCAGGAGAAGGAGAGTAACCTTTGTCCCTAACTTTAGCTGAGTCGAAAGGTTGTCAAGCTGTAAAAGCATGAAAAATGGCTATTGTTGAGCCATGAGAACCCCGCGGTAAACCATGATCACCTATAATATGTTGTGTTGAGGTAACACAAGCTGGAGGGACGCCTCGGCAAAGCAAGTCTGAGGGATGCCTCAACTGTAAGACTCGATAGAGTCTCTGGAATTCTTCCTGTGTGAGAAAACCTTGGCAAGGCAAGATGGATCACCCAAGGGACCGTATAGCAGAGAAGGGGATGCATGAGCCTAGGCCTGGAGGGTGAGTGACCGCAAGGAAGAGGAGACCTTAATAGTTCTTGTAAACTATTGATTGGGATCATGCACATGATGGGTAGTTCTTCCTGTGCGAGAAAACCTTGGCAAGGCAATATGGATCACCCGAGGGACTGTATAGCAGAGAAGGGGATGCCTGAGCCTGGGCCTGGAGGGTGAGTGATCGCAAGGAAGATGAAACCTTGATAGTTCTTGTAAACTATTGATGGGGATAATGCACCCAATGGATATGTCAAGGAAAAACAATGAGCCTGGATAACAAAATAACCATGTGGATACAAATCCACAAACTGCGCACATAATTATTGTGCTAAGATTATGAAATTTTCCTAGAAATTTTATGCAATGATTAACGTGATTGTTGTCCAAGAATTATCGAAAGCAGGTGACCAAGATTTAAGGTCTGAAAAAGGACCTGACCGAGGAAGAAGGATCAAGATTTCTGAAACCACTGAATGAGAAAGGCATGACAGGTGTTTTTGAGAAAGAATACCAAGGATGGTGTTCCTTTAAGGGGGAGGGAATTGTAACACCCTTGTTTCCCCCGACTTGTAATTAATCATAAAATAGGATTACCATGCTAAGGCATGTGGACAATGTAAATGTATTGTTGTTAAACTACCCATAATTGATTGTTGCGGGGTGAAGCCTTGAAGTACGAGCCATGATATCTCTAGAGGAAAGAAATTAGTTAATGAAGAAAGGACCAGTGGTTGAATTATCAACCACCCCCATGAATGGAAGCATGGTCTAACTACAGGATGTCAGCTCGAAGTACCACAGAGACCTACAGACCCGAGCTTCCTTCTGACAGAAGGAACAGGACAGGTCGGAAACCTTCCAGAGGAGGGAAGGTAAGATACATACAGATACATAGCAAGAGAGGAGACACAGGGACGAGAGCACAATCTCATAACGGAGATGTGTGAACCCAAAGGAAGTGTCGAGGAAGCATTTTATAAATCTCCCAGGGTCGTTGTGACAGAGAGAGTTTCTCTAAAAGATGGTGTAAATTCCCTAGTGATATCATGGCTTGGCACGGGGGTGGCCAGAGTGCTAAGAATGAATGCCTCTAAGCCTATGGTTGGGTGGAAAGGCGCACACCCACAGTCAGCTGGTTGGATGCAACTTGTAATAGATAATTATTCTCATACCCTGTGAAATTAAGTTGTAACTATGTAATGAAAAGGGATATATTGTGAAGGACCCAGGGATGTGTATGTTTGTTTAATGGTTATACTTTATCTATTTATTCTCGTTTAAATTGTGTATTTAAGAAAGTATGGATTGGACATGTTTTTTATTCGTAAATGCTTGCGCATGTGGTGGCTTAAGCTAGATCCATGAACTGTGAGTTCGTTGACCTTGGGGAAAATTTCACGTACGCATGTCGACACTCCTAGTCGTTCTGAGTCCCTTGGAGGAGGGAGTCTGTTAAATCTCAGGAGAGAAAGTCCATGTATGCACAAGCTCTCTGTGAGGCAGGCAAAGACCGAGAACCACTTAAGTTCTAGAGTTGAAGAATGAGCGTAACGGGTGTGCAGAAGGATTCTTCCAAGAATTAAGTTCAAGAGAAAGAGCACAAATATCTTAAGCATTTCAGAGCTAACGAAGCTCAGGAAGAACAACAAGGTTGAAGTATCGAAAGGGAAGGTCCCTTGTTTGGAAGACGAACAGACGAAATCTGTTCGGAAGAAGCTATGGTCTATTATGACTGTTGGGTATGGGAAAGAGCATGGGAGTTAACCCTGGAGTCATTCGGACTTCACGAGTTCGGAAAACTGAGCCAGTTCGTCATAAAGGAGGTAAAATCCCCGAAGTCCTGAAGTTAAATCTTAGCCTTATATTTGAGGATGCCCAGGAATCGTCCCGACCGTCAAATCTAGGAGGTAGACGATAGTCAAGTTACCAGAACTACCCATGACTTAATAATTTGATAGTGGAGATGGATGTGAGCCGTTTAACGGGAGGAGAGGCCATCCTGGTCGTCGGATCGACTCAAATACTCACTGGAGTTACTGAATCAAACACCAGCCACTCGATTTAATCTATGGTTGGGAATCATTGTGGAGTGCGAAGGTAAATTTAGTGGACCTACTAGTTCATGGCCCTCAATCAACCCACGTCGTTGATCTCGTTGGGGATGGAAGATCAATGACTAGGATTAGACTAGAGTCGAGCGAGCATTTCTCATATTACGGAGGTGGGACCCCAGAATCACTGTGAACCGTTGATCTATGAATGGAGATTGAGGGTGGGGAATCATTGCAAAGCACGAAGGTGAAAGTAGCAGACACACTAGTTCGCGGCCCGCAATTCACCATTTTCATTGATCTCGTCAGGCTGGAATATCAACGACTCTGGTTCGATGAGGTTGGGCAAGTGCTTCCAAATTGTGGAAGTTGAGCTCTCTGATAAAGAGCACACATGTTGGGACCCCACAATTCCTGTGAACCGTCGATCGGTGGACACCTCAGTATCAGTCGGATCATGACCACCCGACCCTGAATAGTTGCGAGATGGGTGTTTGTGGGCCCTTTTGGAAATTTGTGGAGTAACGGAGTCCCTCAGTATCGTCGGTCTGAGAGAATCAAAAAGCTCAGAAGAGATAATGTTTTCAAGAGCGAAGACAGGACCCAATATAGTCAGACTCGTAGGAGGAATGAAGGTTGAGGCCTTTGAACATCTACCAAACTCCTCCAAGCCGGAAGAAGTCAAAATCATAGGAAGAGGAGCGATAGCAGCGGTCAGATCGGTTCTGGGGAGAAGCTTGGACCGTTAGATCAGTGTCCAAGGAAGCAGAGGAGAAGCACTGAGAAGGAACAGATCATAACCGTCAGATCTGAGCGCAGAGGGACGTTAGTCCTCCGATCTAAGGTAAAGTGCACGAGCTTTAACGTTTGTGTGCACAGGAGGGTTGACTGGACAAGGTCCCAAAGTGAATTGGGACCATTCATCACCAAGAGGGACAAGTGGCGCAAGATATACAACTCCTGAGTGAGAGATTTTCGTCAAGGAGAGAGCGGAATCACCGAAGATCCAAAGTAGATGTTGACCATTGATCGCCAAGAGACACGTGTTAGTAGATCAATAACTCCAGAGAAATCACTTCGAGATTTTCAGTCGAGATTTGAAACTCCCGAAGCCCGGAGAGCCGGACAGCCAGAGAGCCGAAGTGAATCTCAACTGTCAGATCGAAAGGGACACGTGGTAGAGATCTGTTGTCCTCGGGTGAAAGCAACCCGAAGACCCAAAGAGAATGTGGACCCTCGGATCCAGAGGGCACATTGCGATTGATCGCGTACTCCGGGTGAAAACACTCCCGGAGAATGCGATGGATAAGATTTTGAAATCGTGGAAGCCCGAACAGCCGAAGCAGCTGGGAGTCGTCAATCTGAAGGAGGACACATGTCATCAGATCGTGAACTCCAAATAGAACATTCCAAAGGAAACGAAGCAAGGAGGATTTGAATTTTGAGATGTCTGAAGTTCGAAATCCTGAAGCAGACGAAAGCCGACGATTTAAGGTGGACGTGTGGCACTAGATCTAGCACTCTGGGTACGAAATACTCTGGAGGAAAGTACAGGGTGAGAGCATTGAAGTCCCGAAGTGGAATCTCAACCGTTGATTGAGAAGGGGGTTGAAAGTCGTTGATCTGGTCTTGGTTGAAAAGTGCTAAAGACCCGAAGTAAGCCTCGATCATCCGATTCAAGTGGACACGCGGTAGAAATCCACATACTTTGAGGGGAATTAAAATTTGAAACTTGAGACTTCCGAAGTCTGGAATCGCGAAGCGATCAGCACCGTTGATTAAAGAGGATGTGTGGCAGGATATTTATCACTACGGGAGAAGGTAAGGGTTGAGATTTGAAACTCACGAAACTCGAATCACGAAATAAATCACAGTCGTTGATTTAGAAAGGTTAGATCTGATCCGTAGATTCGAAAAGGATAGATCTGAGCCATCAAGTTCAGAAGCACCGTCAAGGTCATGAGATCGACAGTCTCATCGCATTGCGGGGACCGAAGGTGCATGAACTTTAAAAATTTGAGAGCAGGCCGCAATCTAGACCACAGTTTTGGAGAAAGGACATGTGGAGGCTCAAGGTGAATTGTGGAGCGAAAAGTAGTTTGGTTTCAAACCACTGTTTGTCGCGCCCACAATCGCATAGTTATGTAAGGCGTTCACCCAAGGTCATATCAAGGAAGGGGCTTATTAGAAAAGGAGCTAGCGCCCAAACTCTGAGATTTTGCAGAAATGAAGAGGAGGGTCACGGGTACCTTTAGACCTACACTAGGAAGTCGAAAGGGTCTGCGTCTAATTACAGAACGAGACCATCAAGGTCTCAGAGAGTCGTTTGGCTCTAGAATCAGAGATCCTTGACCAGGAGGTTGGACTGGTTCCCTGACCTTCCAAATTAGAAACCATGGATGGAGAATATTTCCTTTAAGAAAAGAGAAAATGTTTATGCCCCGTCATGGGTGTGCTACACAGGAGTTTTGGCGCTTCATCTCCTAGGGTTAGGTTTTTGGATGTCTAAGGTTTTGGCATTCATTTTTATTGTAAAAATTCCTTCAGAACCTCATTTTACTCATCTTCTTATGAATGAGCGTAGTCATCACAACTCTTCTTAGATATAAGCTGCCACCATTCTAGCAAGCTTGTTTTTAGTCTGCATTTTATAGTTTTCAATATATTTCTTATTTAATAGAAGCCAAGTTTTACGATATCTCTATTATTGTTCACTATGTCTCTGTGTTAATATTATAAATCTGTGGTTTCATTTCGTTCTGCTCATAAATCTGGATCATGTACATGTTATTCCAAAGACTTGTTGTAAATTAGTATATCATCAAAAAATAGCAACACATTTTTTTAGGAACGGCTTGAAAATAGAATTCATCAAGCTTTGAAACGTGGAAGGTGCATTAGTAAGGCCAAATGACATCACTAAAAATTCACAATGACCTTCATTTGTTCTAAAGATTGTTTTGGGAATGCCTTCTTTCCTCATTCAAATATGATGATATCATGAATCGAGACCTAACTTAGTAAAGAAAAAATCTCCCTATAATTCATCTGGAAATTCATGAATGACAGGAATAAGAAACTTATCTTTAATGGTGATATTGTTGAGATCTCTACAATCCAGACACATACACCATGAACAATTGCTTTCATAAACCATCACCACTAGTGAAGAGAAAACACTTTGTTTATGTCAAGAGATGTCCATGTCTAACATTTCTTGAGCCATACACTCAGTCTCGCACTTTGGGGCATAGGGGTGTATGTAGAATCTTATTTTAGGACAAAGGATACCCAATTGCAAGTGAATAACATGCTCATGTTCTCAAGAAGGTGGAAGTATTTTAGGCATCTATGCAAATACCTTGGAATGTTTGTTGATAACTCCTTTGAGATCCAAGGGAACATGGGTTTTAGATGTTTGAACCTCCAGTTGATTCGTAAACTATCATGGATATCCCATTCGAACAGTTTGTCACAACAAATCTTATAATATTCTGAAATCTTAGATTTGTACGGATTATTTCCTTAGATCCCATATTTATTATCTCTAGATTATGACTTGAATTTAAGAAATAACTGAAATATAGAAAATGAAAGAACAAGCACAAATACACACCATCCACACAAATGAACACAAGATTTGACCTAGGAAACCCAATATGAGAGAAAACCTAGCTATAAGGTGAGGCCTACACTCTACTCTCTTTGCTTCAATTATAAAATGCATATACAAAAGAATGGGAACTCACTATAGAGTTACCTTTTGGAACTATGGCCTAAACAACTGCTACAAAATCCTCCTCCTCCTTTGTTATCCTCACAAAATACTGCTCTCAAATGTTTTAATCAACTATGGAACAAGATACAATGCAAAAAGGATGGAACCCCTTCTCCTCCTAGCAGCCTAGTATTTAACATATCTCGATAGCCATCTAGAGGTAGGGTTTTGACTTCATCAAGCATCAATCGTGATAAGGTTTTGGACCTTCTAGAATCTTCTTGAAATACCACACTTGGCTAGCCCCATATGTGTGAGTAATGAGGCTAATGTGGCATCCTCTCGTACCATGGTGGTCAACACAGTGGGTCAACTTGTGGGAGGCATAAATTTTGTATACGAGCTTTGATTAACACGATTTTTGTGCCATTAGAAAGGTCTTTGAGTGTATATCAACGTCAAGGGATCTCAACCAAAGCTATAAAAATTTTGGCCCCTAAAAATATCGTTTGATGCCTCAAAATGGCTTCAGAAGGTTTCAAACCCCCATTTTCCAAACAGGTACTTGCTATTAAAATGATCTTACAATCTCATTCCTCCCATTTTTCCACTCTAAAAACATTGAGATAGATGAAAAATAATATAATGATCTAATCTTGATCATACCTCCCCATTTAGGGAGGATTTTGGTCATCAAAATATTTATTGAATGAGGTGAGGAAATTTTTCCTCTACCTTCTCCCCGGAGTACCATTTTTATTTTCCCGGAAGTTGTCATTTCAACCCAAACTTCCAAAGGTCATGTTGCCCCCGTCTTGTAGTTTTGGAATTCTTTTGCAAAACTATGTCTTCTGTGAACTTCGTCTGAGCATCTGGTGTTAAGTCCTCTATGGTAGGTAGGACCTGCTCCTCCACCTGATACAACATGGAAGGCTAATATAGTTTCATATTATCCAAATTCACTACTAAGAAAATGCACATATATGGGGCTAGATTGAGTCTGTAAGCATTATCTTCCTCCTTCTCCAATATCTCGAAAGGTCCATACCGCGGAGACTTGATCTTCTTACCAGGACCTTGTAATATTTCATTGTTTAGTTGTAACTGAACCATGTCTCCCACTTTGAATGAATTCTCAGTTCTATGTTGATCATGTATGGCCTTATACTTTTCCTTTGACTTCTTCAATGTCTCTTGTACTTGCAAATGAATCTGCCTAATCTTCTTAAAAAAATTGTCTACTCTCATTACATCTCCTGTGACGTCCTCCCTCACTCCTACTTGTTATCCATATACAACATCCAAGGGTGAAGGTGGCAAATATCCAAAGCAAGTTTCAAAAGGTGACTTACTAGTAGAAGTGTGGATCATTATGTTATAAGAGCATTGTATATAGATCAAATTTTCATCCCATATATATGGATGCTTCTGATTGTAACCCCTCAAAAGCTATAGGAAATTCTTGTTGACTAATTTTGTCTTCCCATCTATTTGTGGATGGAATGTTGTAGATCTTTTCAACTTTTTGTTCGTCTTCTTCCACGATGTAGTCCAAAATGCACTAAGAAATCTGGCATCCTTGTCTGAGATGATACTCTTTTGTATCCCAAAGTGCACCCAAACCTATTCAAAGAACTTGTTTGTTGCTTCTTGTCCTTTTATGATATTTTTACAAGGCATGAGAATGCACATCTTGTTGAACATGTCAACTACCACAAATGTATAGTCATGTCCCTTCCCGATTGTTGGTAAACCTCCCATAAAATCCATGGAAATGATTTTCCAAGTTCAAATGGGTACAAGTAAGGGACGGTATAGACCTTGCTTCCTATCATTGGGCTTGTTGGTACAACAAAGTATTCATCCTCTAATATATCATGATACATATTCTTGCAATCTAGGCCATTACACAAGTTAGCACTATATAATTTGTGCTAATTCAGTGATTTTGCAGCGACGTGGCACTTTTGTAGTGATCAGGGACTTTCGTAGCACCTTCAAGTTTCATAATGTTGGTGCACTAGTTTTTGGCACCAATGTTTCCAAAGACAAAAAAATATGGTTTTGGGACAAATCTATACGTTTGGGGAAATAAAAAATTATTTGGATTTTATAGAAAAATTTTGTTCTCGAGCTTATGTGCAGGGTTACATTTTCTTTAGCAAAAACCATTGGGCCCAAAGGCTCAATATTCAATTTTGTAGCCAAGTCCACAAGATATCGAGTTAAGCACCAATCTCCAAGTCACATGCCAACTCAAATTTCAAGCCAAGTGCCCAAGACCAAGCACCAAGTCACAAGGGAGGAGCCCACAAGGGGCGGTGCACTACGCGTCGATAGCACTTATTGACGTCAGTGTTTATAAATAATTCAAAGTCATTTTTGTTGTTGCATGTGGGATATAGCCTAGACATAAAAGGAAACATTAAAGATGCCAAACGGCCAATTGTTAATTATACAAGCTTGAGTACAAGGTGTTCAAAGGAGATCGCTCAATTACGAACTTGAAACCAAGTGTTCGGATGTCAACAACTCAAATCAAATGAATTTTCCAAGTGTGTCAGATCATACACCAGGTTACAGTAAATGTATTTGTCGCTTCCAAGTGCAATTAGAAGATGCCGAAAGAAAATATCGATGCCAGTAAATATTATTGGAGTTCAAATGCCCAGGGTTTCGTATTCAGATGTCACGGTGACTAGATGCAAGGTGAAACACCAAGCGCTATGAAGCCCATAGATAATAAAATCATTCCAAAGGGTGTGAATGCAAATTACCTGGTTGCTCTAGGTTGTACCAAATCAATGCAAAATTTCACCTATAACAAAAACACGCAGTATCTATACTCCCATGGGTTAGACTTCAAGGAAAAGAAATCTATTGTATTGTGTATCATTCTTCCTGAATATTTTATGAGTTAATGCAGAAGTACAGTACTTTTATGAAGCAGAGATTCATCACGGTGATGTTCTAAGTATGTCATTTCCTTTGTAATGCTCATTTCCATTAATGTTTATTCTCTTCCAGTATTTGACTAAGAGTATATGTTTGGTATTCATCTTTATCTGATGCTCCATTCATACAGTGAATACTTGTTTATGTGTGAAGGATTTCATGTTTAGAATTCATCTGTATTTGGTGCTTTGTCCATGGTGATATATCTCCTTTTTGTTTTTCTTCTAAAGTTACATTAAGAACTCACCCTTTGTTAGGTGCTCTTAGTGTAATGGGTTGTCCTTTTCTCTTTTTTGCTACCGTCCAAATAATGTTCATTTTATGAAGAACAATACTTACTTTGCCTTTGCCTTCTGAGAGTACACCACCAACTATTGACTCAATATTTTTAAGTTCAGGCTTTGACTCCATTTCTGAATGGTTTCCTTCTCTTACTTGTCCTACCAACCCTTTTAAAACAAAAAAAAAAACATGTCATATAGCAGAATCTGACCTTTGTGTGCTCATTGCTAAATCTTTTTGAGTATTTTCAGTCTCTATGTATTTGAGAGAGCCCTCTCTAGTTGTATATGTTAGAATACAACCTAAAGTGGTTTGTGGTTGCCTCTGTGTTTTCCCTCCTAAAGCCAAGGGAAATTATGGAGTGATAAAATTAATGGTGCCATTGCTGGGGACGAAAGTGAAATTTTCCTTGGGATAAACGACAAGGTTTAGATCTTATTGTTGATGGTGAACAATAGTCAGACACAAAGAATGTTGTATATCATTCACCTGGTGACTCCAATGTCAAACAATCTAGAATTCAAAGCACAAATGCCCACTCCATTTTCCAAAGAATATGGAGTATAAAGAGTTTCTTGGCGACACCATTGGTTCCAGAATGGCAATCTTAGCTTATAATCCAGGTACTTCATCAATAAAGACAATAGGGTTTGTGGCAAACCTTGTTTCTCTTCAATATTTTAGAGAATGGATTGATGTGTTTTTTAATGATCAATGGTATGAAGATGTTCGTTCAATTTTTTTTTCTTATTTAGACTCATGCGACATCTTTAGTCAAGAAGATAAGTTTGATTGTTTAAAGAAACTCGTTAAGGAACTTGAGATAGAACAAGAAAACTTGTTGGTTCAAAGAAAGTATCAGGATTTTCTTTGTGAAGACATTTATTTTGAAGATCTTTATTACCAATAACAGGAAGAGTATGAATCAAAAACAAATGAAGCATTATTGATGTATTCAAAGGAGTATAAAAGAGGATATGAGGATGCAGTGGCTAATATCTAGAAGTAATATGGGTTCAATTCAAAGGAAGATAAGCAGGTTTTTTCATCTTCATTTGAAAATGATCATAAAGTTTATAATTAAAAGCTTGACGAATTAAAACAAGGATCTGCATCTAAATATTACAGTTACTCTGTTCTTTTTGCTCATCAACATGAAGTAACAGTTCATATTTTCAATGACCTTTTTTTAATTCTATCAGAATCATCGAGGAAATAGAACCTTACAGTTTTCATGAACAATGGAGATGGATTCAGATGTTATGTTGAGTCATCACATTTCAATTTTTTGTTTTTAATTAGAGAAGTTGACTACAAGTTTCAATCACAGAGTCACTTGATTGATTGGCTATATTGGTTGTTTGCTTTCACATAGTCCAGCAGTTGTTTAGCTTGGAATGGTTTGTTTTTTAATAAGCTCTCAGTTTGAGCATATTTTTCGGTATTGTACAGCTTCAGTTTGCAGCAATGTACAGTTACAGTTTCAGTTTGCAGCAATGTGCAGTTACAGTTTCAGTTTGCTTTTTGGCTTCAATTGCAGAGTTGGTTGGCTGCAAATCAGGTCATAGTTTGCAGGTTGAAGGTCTCAGAAAAGTTGGGAGCAACCCAATGGATCAGGCACAGGGTGTACGATTTATTTGGCACCTCGCATGGAGGACGCCATCCCGAGTAGGAGCCAGATGTTAGCACTATCTAATTTGTGCTAATTCAGTGATTTTGCAACGACGTGGCACTTTTGTAGCGATCAGGGACTTTCCTAGCACCTTCAAGTTTCATAATATTGGCATACTAGTTGTTGGCACCAGTGTTTCCAAAGACAAAAAAATATGGTTTTGGGAAAAATCTAAACGTTTGGGAAAATAAAAAATTATTTGGCTTTTATAACAAAATTTTGTTCTCGAGCTTATGTACAGGTTTACATTTTCTTTAGCGACAAAAATTGGGCCCAAAGGCCCAATCTTCACTTTTGCAGCCAAGTCCACGAGTTATCGAGTTAATCACCAATCTACAAGTCACCTGCCACCGCAACTTTCAAGCCAAGCCAAGCGCACAAGGGGCGGTGCACTACACGTCGATAGCACTTATTAATGCCAGTGTTTATAAATAATTTAAAGTCGCTTTTGTTGTTGTATGTGGGATATAGCCTGGACATAAAAGGAAACATTAAAGATGCCAAACGCCGAATTGTTAATTATACAAGCTTGAGTACCAGGTGTTCAAAGGAGATCGCTAAAGTGCAAACTTGAAACCAAGTGTTTGGATGTCAACAATTCAAATAAAAATGAAGTTTCCAACTGTGCCAAATCATACACGAGGTTACAATAAATGTCTTTGTCGTTGTCGAGTGCAATTAGAAGTTGTCGATAGGAAATCTCGATGCCAACAAATATTATTCAAACTCCCAGGGTTTTGTATTCAGATGTCACAGTGACCAGATGCAAGGTGAAACCCCAATCGCTATGAAGCCCACAGCTAATAAAATCATTCCAAAGGATGTGAATTCAAATTACCAGGTTGCTCTGGGTTGTACCAAATCAACGCAAAATTCAACCTATAACAAAAACACGCAGTGTCTATACTCCCAGGGGTTCGAATTAAAGGAAAAGAAATTTGTTGTACTGTGTATCATTATTCCTGTATATTTTATGAGTTAATGCAGAAGTACAGTACTTTCATGAAGCAGAGATTCATCACGGTGATGTTCTAAATATGTATTTTCCTTTGTAATGTTCATTTCCATTGATGTTTATTCTCTTCCAGTATTTTACTGAGAGCATATGTTTGGAATTCATCTTTATCCGATGCTCCATTAATGCAGTGAATACTTGTTTATGTGTTAAGGATTTCATGTTCAGAATTCATCTATATTTGGTGCTCTGTCCATGGTGACCTATCTCCTTTTTGTTTTTCTTCTAAATTTACATTAAGAAATCACCCCTTGTTAGGTTCCCTTAGTGTAATGTGATATCCTTTTCTCTTTTTTGTTGTTATCCAAATACTATTCATTTGCTGAAGAACAATACTTACTTTGCCTTTTCCTTCTGAGAGTACACCACCAACAATTGACTCAATATTTTTAAGTTCGGGCTTTGACTCCATTTCCCAATGGTTTCCTTCTCTTGCTTGTCCTACCAACCCTTTTGAAACAAAAACAAAACATGGCCTATTGCATAATCTGACATTTGTGTGCTCATTGCTAAATATTTTTTAGTATTTTCAGTCTCTACATATTTGTGAGAGCCGTCTCTAGTTGTATAGGTCAGAATACAACCTAAAGTGGTTTGTGGTTGCCTCTGTGGTTTCCCTCCCGTAGCCAAGGGAAATTATGGAGTGATAACATTAATGGTGTCATTGCCGAGGAAGAAAGTGAAATTTTCCCTGGGAGAAACGACAAGGTTTAGATCTAATTGTTGATGGTGAACAACAGTCAAACACAAAGAAGGTTGTATATAATTCACCTAGCGACTCCAATGTCAAACAATCCAGAATTCAAAGCACAAATGGCCACTCCATTGTCCAAATAATCCAGAGTATAAAGAGTTTCTTGGAAACTCCATTGGTTTCAGAATGGATATCTTAACTTCTAGTCCAGGTACTTCATCAATCAAGACAACAGGGTTTGTGGCAGACCTTTTTTCTCTTCAAGATTTTAGAAAATGGATTGATATGTTTTTTAATGATCAATGGTATGAAGATGTTCATTCAGCTTTGTTTTCTTATTTAGACTCGTGCAACATATTTAGTCAAGAAGATAAGTTTGATTGTTTAAAGAAACGCATTAAGGAACTTGAGATAGAACAAGAAAACTTGTTGGTTCAAAGAAAGTCTCGGGATTTTGTTTGTCATGACATTTCTTTTGAAGATATTTATAACCAACAACATGAAGAGTATGAATCAAAAACAGATGAAGCATTATTGATGTATTCAGAGCAGTATAAAAGAGGATATAAGGATGCAGTATTTGACCTCTAGAAGCAATATGGGTTCAGTTCAAAGGAAGATAAGCAGGTTGTTGCATCTTCATTTGAAAATGATCATGAAGTTTATAATGAAAAGCTTGACAAAATCAAACAAGGAGCTGCATCTAAAGATTACAGTTACTCTGTTCTTTTTGCTCATCAACAGAAAGTAACAGTTCATATTTTCAATGACCCTTTTGAAATTCTACCGGAATCATCGAGGAAAGAGAACTTTACAATTTTCATGAACAATGGAGCTGGATCTAGATATTATGTTGAGTCATCACATTTCAAAAAAAAAAAAAAAATTGAGAAGTTGACTACAAGTTTCAATCATAGAGTCATTTGATTGATTGGCTATATTGGTTGTTTGCTTTCACATAGTCCAGCAGTTGTTTTCAATTGTTTAGACTAGGATGGTTTGTTTTTGAATAATCTCTCAGTTTGAGCATATTTTTCAGTATTGTACAGTTTCAGTTTGCAACAATGTACAGTTACAGTTTCAATTTGCAGCAATGTACAGTTACAGTTTCAGTTTGCAACAATGTACAGTTACAGTTTCATTTTGATTTTTGGCTTCAATTGTAGAGTTAGTTGGTTGCAAATCAGGTCACGGTTTGCAGGTTGAAGGTCTCAGAAAAATTGGGAGCAACCCAATGGATTAGGCACAGGGTGTATAATTTCTTTGGCGCCTCGTAGGGAGGACGCCATCCCCAGTAGGAGCCAGATGTTAGCACTATATAATTTGTGCTAATTTAGTAATTTTGCAGCGACGTGGCACTTTTGTAGCGATCATGGACTTTCGTAGTACCTTCAATTTTCATAATGCTAGCGTACTAGTTGTTGGCACCAGTGTTGCCAAAGACAAAAAATATGCTTTTGGGAAAATCTATACGTTTGGGGAAATAAAAAATTATTTGCCTTTTATAACAAAATTTTGTTCTCGAGCTTATGTGCAAGGTTACATTTTCTTTAGAAAAAAACCTTGGGCCCAAAGGCCCAATCTTCAATTTTTCAGCCAAGTCCAAGAGCTATCGAGTTAAGCACCAATCTCCAAGTCACATTCCAACACAACTTTCAAGCCAAGCACCCAATACCGAGCACCAATTCAGAAGGGAGAAGCCCACAAGGGGCAGTGCACTACGCATCAATAGCACTTATTGATGTCGGTGTTTATAAATAATTCAAAGTCGCTTTTGTCGTTGCATGTGGGATATAGCTTGGACATAAAAGGAAACATTAAAGATGTCAAACGTCCAATTGTTAATTATACAAGCTTGAGTACCAGGTGTTCAAAGGAGATCGCTCAAGTGCGAACTTGAAACCAAGTGTTCGGATGTCAACAATTCAAATCAAATGAATTTTCCAAGTGTGCCAGATCATACACCAGGTTACAGTAAATGTATTTTTCACTGCTGAGTGCAATTACAATCTTTCGAAAGGAAATCTCGATGCCAACAAATATTACTAGAGGTGAAACGCCCAAGGTTTCATATTCATATGTCACAATGACCAGATGCAAAGTGAAACACCAAGCGATATGAAGCCCACAGCTAATAAAATAATTCCAAAGGGTGTGAATGCAAATTACCTAGTTGCTCTGGGTTGTACCAAATCAACGCAAAATTCTACCTATAACAAAAACACGCAGTATCTATACTCACAGGGGTTCGACTTGAAGGAACATAAAGATATTGTATTGTGTATCATTATTCCTGAATATTTTATGAGTTAATGCAGAAGTACAATACTTTCATGAAGGAGAGATTCATCATAGTGATGTTCTAAGTATGTATGTTCCTTTGTAATGCTCATTTCCATTAATGTTTATTCTCTTCCAGTATTTGACTGAGAGTACATGTTTGGATTTCATATTTATCCGATGCTCCATTCATGCAATGAATATTTGTTTATGTGTTAAGCATTTCATGTTCAAAATTCATCTGTATTTGGTGCTCTGTCCATGGTGATATATCTCCTTTATGTTTTTATTCGAAAGTTACATTAAGAACTCACCCCTTGATAGGTGCTCTTAGTGTAATGGGTTGTCCTTTTCTCTTTTTTGTTGCCATCCAAATACTGTTCATTTGTTGAAGAACAATACTTACTTTGCCTTTGCCTTCTGAGAGTACACCACCAACTATTGACTCAATATTTTTAAGTTCATGCTTTGACTCCATTGCCCAATGGTTTCCTTCTCTTGCTTGTCCTAACAACCCTTTTAAAACTAAAACAAAACCTTTCCTATTGCAGAATCTGACCTTTGTGTGATCATTGCTAAAAAAAATTAGTATTTTCAGTCTCTACATATTTGAGAGAGCCCTCTCTAGTTGTATAGGTCAGAATACAACCTAAATTGGTTTGTGTTTGCCTCTGTGGTTTCCCTCCCGTAGCCAACGGAAATTATGGAGTGATAACAACACATACCTTTATAAGTTAGCAACCATATTCCCAACACCAAAATGTCTTGCAACCTTGGAGGTGTGAGCCTTTCTGATAAGTTGTAATCTTTCACCGTTAGGAACAAAGAGCTTGTCTAGCTTGTAGAGTAACCCATTATGGAGATGATAGTTAGCCTTACCATCACCCTCTTCTATACGAATTTGTCTCTATAGTTTTTGAAACACCTATTTGAAGTCCTCATATTCTGTGTATACCTCTTTGTATACATCATGGGTAAAAATATCCATGTGCATCAGAATTCCCAAAGTTGTAATCTTGGATGTGGGTGGCCCTGAAAGCATGTATGCCAACATTTTTGTGTTTCCCTTCTTATATTTGATGACTAGATGAAACTATTGTAGAAATCTCATCCACTTGTAATGTTTAGTTTGTTGTAGCTTGCTCTAGGCTTAAAAATACTAAAGTGGTTGGTGATCTGTGTGAATGACAGTCTCCTTGACCGTCAAATAATGCTTCCACTTCTTCATAGCTTGAACCAAGGCATATATTTCCTTGTCATAGGTAGGTTAGTTAAGAACTAACCCATGAAACATTTCAGAATGATAAGATGCGGGCCTTCCTCCTTACATCAAAACTACTCCCATAGCATACCCACTTGCATTTGTCACCACTTCAAAAGGATTTTGCAAGTCTGGTAATGCAAGAACTGGTGTTTGACTAATGTTTCTTTTTATCTCATCGAAAGCCTTATGTTGATTCTTCCCCCACTGGAAACTCTTACCACTCATTGTTATGGCGTGGAGTGGTGCAACTATTGTTGAAAATGAAGCTATGAACTTCCAAAAGTACTATGTTTCCCCAACAAAGTTCCTAACTTGAGTGACAGTTGTAGGAACAGGTCGTTTAATGATGGCCTCCATCTTTGCAGAATCTATCTTGAGTTCCCCTCCATTGATCACATACCCAAAAAATACACCAATGACTATTGAGAAAACTCACATTTCTTGAGGTTAGCCAACAGCTAATGATTTTTCAAGGTCTCTAACACATGCATTAGATGTAAATGTGATCTTCCCAGGTAGAGCTATAAACCAATATATCATCCAAATATACTATAAGAAATGAATCTAAATATGGGAGTAATGCATCATTCACGAGTCTCATAAATGTAGTTGGTGCATTACATAAGCCAATTGACATGACCAAAGATTCATACAGAGCTTGCCTCATATTGAAGGAGGTAGTCTAAGTGTCTTCTTCTTTGACACATACCTAGTGGTATCCTAATTTCATATCCAACTTAGTGAAGTACTTGGCATGTTGCAATTGGTCTAACAAATCATTGATCTTGAGTAGAGGGTGTATTGATTCTTGAGTGTAATATTATTTAAAGCTCTGTGTTCAATACACATCAGTGAATTCCTATCCTTCTTGGGTACTATAATGATAGGTGACCCACAAGGTGAGGTGTCTTTTTTAATCTCTCCCTACTCCAACAATTGTTGCAACTGCTTCTAGAACGGATTGTCTATACAACCCAATGTTCAACAATGGGGAGTTCAGAAAAAATTGCATTTCATGCTCCACTTCCCTCTTGGGTGGTATCCCTTTCGGCTACTAGAACACTCCTATATATGCTTATAGAAACTCCTCCAACTGATGTTTCTTCTCTTTAGTACACCCTTCCAGGGATGCCTTTACTCTTATCAAGCCATCATCAGACTGATTTTCTCTTAAGAAGAGTAAAACATATTTCTTATTGGAACTAATCAACTTCTTGGATTGGTTGGCACTTACTAATGAGATCTTTGATTTACCTTTATGTGCATTGATTATGTAGGAATTATCATCCTTGATCAAGTAATATTGGTTGGCTCTCCACTTGAATATTGCATCCCTCATATACATGTAGGTGCTCTCAAACACTACACCACACATGTCAAGACGTACTACATCCAACGTCACTTCATCAATAAAGTTTGCACTTATAGAAAATTTAATCTTACACTTTTTTGTTGCCTTGATTTATGCATCCTTGTTTACCCAACCCAATGTATATGGGCTAGGATGATTGTGAACCTACAATCCAAGATTGCTGACTAGATCCACTATTATGAGATTAGCCTATGAACCAGAGTCGAACATAGCGTTTATCTTGGTCTTCTTGACCTGGATCTTGATGTGGAAGAGTTTGGTCATCTCCTTCTCTTCCTAATGATGAAGGATGCTCATATTCACCTCCTTCTACATTGATGTGCATACAATATTCTCATCCAAATCGAAGTTGATTTCGACATGATTGCTTGAATCCATGGCTAGAAGATTCTTTTTCTTTGCATTCTTTGTACAATTCTTTAGGTTCAGCTTTGGATGTAGTTTCCAACACTTTTCCTCAAAGTGACAATCAATATTGCAATGGTTACAATGTTTGTTGGGATCCTTGCACAGATGTGCAATGGTTGTTGTCTTCTTATCCCTCTCCCCATTCAACTTCTTCTTTCCCTCCTTGGAAGCTTCATGTTTCTCTTTCTTCTTGAAACTGTTTGGTTTCCCTTTCTTGTGGCCTATGTTTTCTAGAGATTGTGCATGTACACATGCCTTGTCCACTATCCTTGGCTTGAAAAGAATCACTTCCTTTCATATATGACTATGTAGAGCCCCAAAATACTTGAGGAGTACATCTGGTTTCTTAGGATAAATACCCATCATGATGGCCATCTTTTGAACTCGATGGTGTAATTCTGCACACTCTTCCCCTGCCTTTGCCTAAAGTAATGCCAACAGATCCATTTGGTCCTCTACATAAATAATACAATAGAATTGGGACTTCGTGAGGGTTTTGAAATCCTTCCACTTAGTTATTGGTGGATCACCCTCCAACCTAAGTGCCTTTATGTGACTTTCCCACCAGGTTAAAGCATGGCCCTCTAAATTCAATCTGGAAAATGATATTGTTTGCTCCTCGTTTATATGGTGAACAATAAAATAAACTTCTAGTTGTTGCAACCAATGATTTAGTTTTATTGTATCGATCTCACCTTGGTATGGATTTATGTCCACTTTTGCTTCCATCTTAAATAGGGATTGTAAAGAGCTAATGACACTTGAACTGGGCTACTCTTTCTTAGGCTCTTTCCTCAACTCCTTTTCTAGGTCTTCATTATCTTTCAATTTCTCTTAACCAATCTCCAAGTTAGAACCTCCGGCCTCTCCAAACAGTTTGATCTTGCTTGCTAGAGCCACCATGAGGAGGGAAATATTGAAAGATATGTCAACGACTTGCTCTTCCATCCTTGTAAATCTCTTATCTCCTAGATCTCGAGGGTTGTTATTAATAGACTCATCAGCCATGACTAGGTTTATGTGACTTTCTTCTTAAATCGATTCTTGGATCCCTGTAACTTCCCATAAATACCCCAAAGAAACCTACTCTGATACCAATATGATATGTAAACTGCCATGGATATTCCACTGGAATAGTTTGTCCCAACAAATCTTATGATATTTTGTAATCTTAGATTTATGCAGTTTGTTTACTCGTATCCCATATTTATTATCTATAGCTTATGGCTTGAATTTCAGAAATAACTAAAATACAAAAAATGAAAGAACAAGCACAAATACACATCATCCACACAAATGAACACAAGATTTGACCTGGGAAACCGAATACGGGAGAAAACCTAGCTAGACGGTGAGGCCTATACACTGTTTTCCTTGTTGTAGTTATAAAATGCACATATAAAGGAATGGGAACTCACTATGGAGTTACCTTTTGGCACTGTAGCATGAATGACGACTACAGAATCCTCCTCCTCGTTTGTTATGCTCAAAAAATGTGAATCTCAGATGTTTTTCTCAACTATGGAACAAGATATCATGCAAAAGAATGGAACCCCTTCTCCTCTTAGTTGCCCGATATTTAACATAGCCCAATAGCCATCTAGGGGTAGGGTTTTGACTTCCTCAACCCTCAATCGTTAGCTCTACCTCATCTATGGCTAACATAACAATGAACTCTATCTTATTAAAAAACCCAACCCTTACATATGTGCATGCATTCCCCTTATCTTCAACGGAGCGTAGCAATCATAACAACCTTGCCAACTCACCCACAACCTCGACCATGACTAGTTGGTTTGTTACAAAAATGGTTACAATCACTACTAAATGTCTTTGAGGATTTGGCATGCATGTGATCTCTTCATATCTTTGCGCACAATACAAAACGAGTTGGTGTGCGCAGTAGATCCCTGGTTGGCGCAAGCGCTGCATCTTGTCACTGCGTTATGAAAACTCTTGGGCATGAGCACAGTGTTAACTCATGACATGTGTGCAATCTTACTAAAACCTTGGGGTGACAATAGACCCCCCAAATTTATAAGTTGACTTGTCCTTGAGTAAACAAAGTTGTTTATGGTGTAATAGAGGTGATGGTTGGCATCGTCTTCATGAGGTCTGTAATGAATTCTTTGAAGTGCTCATCGATCTCATCAAAAATATATGTCAGGTCCTTCATATTTTTGCAAAAATTCTCAATTTCACCTAGTGTGATTGTCTCAGTGGTAGGTTGTATCCACACACCCAATGCTACCATTGGGGTTGCCCTTGTATGTGCATCTATGAGTTTGTAGTACTGCTATTATGCCTTCTCCACTATCTCGATCACTATGTCTAACAACTTATGTTGATCAACTCAGGTAGATGCAATATCCTAAAGGAGGTTGGAATTTGTGGTTATGTCTTCCTATTGTTCTATTGACAGTAGCGAGGACAGTGCCTGCTTATTCTCATTATTTTATGCCTCGGTTACGCGGATACAATCCTTAATAGTGCATATGTGAGTTTGTAGTAGTGTTATTATGCCTTCTCCACTATCTCGATCACTGTGTCTGACAACTTATGTTGGTCAACTCAGGTAGATGCAATATCCTAAAGGAGGTTGGAATTTGTGGTTATGTCTTCCTATTGTTCTATCGGCGGTAGGGAGGACAGTGCCTGCTTATTCTCATTATTTTGTGCCTCAGTTACGCGGATACAATCCTTAATAGATTTGATTTTGGGGGCATTATGGAGATGCATCTAGAGCTTGAAATTGTATTCGACTACCATTGAGAAATCAACTTTGCAAGCTCTTCCATGTTGGAGTGCCTCTTCTGCCACAACAATTTTCTGTTGCAACTCCCCTTGTCTAATTGGGGGTTGCACTTCAGTTTTTCCAGAAGATCTATGGTATGTTCTTGCAAGTATCAAAATCTCTCCTTCACTTTGCTAAGCTTACTTGGCGCATGGAGATCCAAAGTTTCTGCAGTTGTGCTAGGGACTTGCGAGTAGACTTCATCCACTGTGTTGATCAATAGGGTGTGCACAACCACTTCTGCTTCATGGATTTGTTTAATCTTCTTGTGTGCAGCTTTAATCTTCTTATGTGCAACTTCAATCTCCTTGTGTGCAACTATCTCCTAGTCATGCTTATCTTGAGTTTCCTGGTGCGCAACAATTTCTTGCTCGTGCTTCTGTTGCAGTTATGTATGGCTAAGTGTGTGATGCTTATCCCCCAGTTCATTCATAATCTCAGCCATATAGGTTTGCAGGTCCTATGAAGGCACCAACGCCAATTCTAGCTCAGCGTAAGGTAATACATCAGGTTCTACGCTAGTGGATGGCTCAATGGTTGTGATAGCTAACGAGTTGAACCACAACACTCTCCTTTAGGTACTATTGCATGGTGATGTGGCACCAACAGTGCTTCATGTGACCCATTGTTCTTGGGACGCAGGCGTCAATTGTTGGATCAAACTCCAGTGTACAACAAAGCTCATCCAACTTCTATGATGACTCTCTATTCAACATCTGCCACATGTCCAAATTGGCTTGGAGCACCTTAACGATGCTCGAGAATGGTGTGGGATATTTCCCTAGTTCCCTCTCTTGGGTGTTAGTGTTGAGTTTTTGTTCACTTATCTCGCCAATCAATACTGTGTGCATGGTAGACGGTGCAGGCGTATGAGAATGGGCTTCCTCTTCAACATGTGCAGTGTCAGTCTACTATGACGAAGTTTGTGTGTGCTCTCGCTCACTAGATTTGATGTTTGGTCTTGGTTTAATCAGTGTGTGTTGTCTCTTTTCTGGGTGGAGTCTTTTCTAAGGTTGTTTTTAACCTACTTCCACTTGAACCCTTTCCCTTTTTTTTCCTCCTTGGCTACATATGTGCCATCTGTTGACCCACTGGTCCTTTCCCCTTTCCTTGGGATGTCTCAACCTGTTGGTGCTCATCCATTGGTTCCTTACCTTTATGTTGGGCTATATTTTCCCTTTTCTTCTTCTACCTCCTCTTAGTCCTTGTTCCTAATTGATCTACATCATCTTCTACTATCAGTCGAATTTCGTCTAGCCACTCTGCGACGACCTATTGAATATCCTCCTCGGTAACGTTGAAAGGGAGGATCTCGAGATCGGCCTTCAAATCTACGTGTGGGGTGATGCAAAAATTATGAAAAGTACAATCAAACTAGAGATGGTCCTCATACATGTTAATGAGGCTGCACAGTATGCAGATTGCATGCACAATTGCTTGGATTAGTTATGTGTACCATTGCTAGAAAGATGTGTTATTCATGCATTGGATCTTCTTATCCTTGTTGCATTGCAACTCTAGGAATTTCAATGCAGGGAAGGATGGCGACACCTATGAATTGTACTTGCATCCCGGTGGTGACTTCCATAGTATCATGGTGAGTAGGAGTAACACCCAACTATAGTTAAACTCCTTATTGAGGTCTTACGCCCTGAGGCATTCCTAAATAAATTCACTTGGTAAGTAACATTCCCAAACCATCCTAACTCGTTCAATGCATCGCTCTATAGTGGCAATTACCCCTAGTGGGAACTCATCCTTGTGACACTTGCATAACATTTTGCAAGAAATTATATGTGTGGATAATATAACTTTGGCATAGTTTATCTCTGAAATCACCACTCCCCTAAATCCTCTACGTGTACCATACATTGTGTACACTTCCTCTTGCGCGACTTCCTTATCCACTATTGTCTTGGTTAGATCATCTCCTTTTAGAGGAAGGCTCGAGACTAGGTGCATTATGTCGACATCAACTTGGCATGGCTTATCTAGCCAGAGGACCCCACCATGAAATTGATCGAGCAAGAAATGGATGCATGAATTATGGGCGTGCTGTGATCGAAATGTTGGTAGTCCACTAATGATAGTATCCATGATTGTTTAAGGGGATTGGCCCATTCCTTGGTGACCACTAACGGTTTTCCTTCTGCCCTTGGAATAACCTGTGTGTATGCATTGAAGAACAGTTCCAAGAACTGCACCACATCTTGTATTTTGAAGTCTGCATATTTAAGTTGGGAATCCCTTCCAAAGAGAGGGACTATAATCCTTGCATTGGTTGATATTTTAGGCTTGGGCACATGTTGGTCCTTTACTACATGGAATTTCTTTCATGCTTTGGGCTTCCTTGCAAAAGCCATTATCCTTGTCCATTGCTTCACACCTCTGGTTTTCTATTCTGCCACAGTCTACTTAGGAGCTCTATTTCATTCTCACCGTAGAAACCATGACTTGGAAGGGTTACATGTGTTGAGTGTATGACACATATTTGCTAAAATGTTTAATGCTCTTGGCGTTCAGGTTGTTCTACACTTGGATATCTATTCTACATTATGCTCTCTATGTGAAAATAATGAATGGAAGTGGTGCATTTGAGTGTTAAGTGTTGTTTGTGTGACTTCCCCCCCACAATATTGAGCTACTTAGTTGTCCATTGAGGCATGTGCCCATTGTTAATTTCGGCCTACGGTGGGATTTACTATCGTAACTATTATGCATCGTGGGGAATTATTGCCATAATCGATTCCAGTTCCCCATGCTACCTCACTTTTCCTAGTGTTAACTACCTACTTGTTCATCGTTGTTTTTACCTATGTCCTCGTAGCCACCTGTCATGTCCAGCTATTCTATCCTTTGGTTTATACTTGGGAATTTATACCTTAATCTCATTTGAATATTCTAAATCTAGTGTGGGTATAACCTGTCTCATCCCGCCTTATTGTCCTTAGTTGTATAATCTTTCTAATTATTACATCTTTTATGACTAATCTACTTCTAAGTCCCACTATAAGCCTATGCAATGCCAATCCATCGTGTGTTGATCATTTCAACATGCTCTGATACCATGTTGAAATTTCCCTTAACCCAACACCTGAAATTTAATTCCAAATAAATCACTTATTGAATAAAAGCATACCTAAGTTATCAACTAAACATTACAATGGAAGCATAAATAAGGAAACCAAAATCTCATACACAAGACACAAATATTTTTGGGTAACAGCCCCTTGAATAAAATCATAGCTTAGTTATCAACTAAACATTACAACGGAAGCATAAATAATGAAACCAAAATATCATACACAAGACAAAAATATTTTTGGGTAAAAACCCCTTGAAAAACCCCGAAGGGAAAACCAGCATATGCTTTTATTATGATCAAATTAGCGCTCCCATGATAGCAATAATGGCCCACTCAGAGAAATACAACTAAAGACAAACCTGGAAAAGTTTGTACTATTGTACGGCCCTGAATCAACATGTTTTTCGAGGTGTGCGCACCTTTCCTTATGTAAACCCGCATATACACACATGTCTCCATGGAAAACTCTATATTGCATTACCCTTTCCTCTAGTTTCAATCAGCTGAAACCCACTTGTGACAGCCTCTACTCTCTCTTCTCCTTCACCTGTATAATCTCTGTATGGAAGTCCTTCTCCACCTATCCAAGATCTTTAATCACAGTCCTTCGTGATCCAACCCTCTATGCATAAACACTTGGATGAAATTATCTTCACCCAATCAATGAGATCTCCTCACTCATATCATGTGTAAGCAAAAGTCCTTTGTTTCTACACTCTTGAATGAATCCACACTAGCAAAATTCCTTATTTATTGTCTCTGTGTAAAGTACCTTCTCATTTACACTAACCTTTCTTTTATAAGATTGAGTTATGACCTAACCCTAATATCCAAATTAATTGACGGTTGAGATTACTTCTCACCTCACTTGAGATCAATGACTATTATTTAATTCACTAATGCTAATTAAAGTATTTTCCTTAAATAAAACTCAACTCACTAATAAAATCATGTTACTTTAATAATTACTTTAATTAAAGTAATGTCTCAAGGTAGAAGACTTTGGACAACTTCCGCATGCTAGACACCACGCCTATGTGGAAGTACCTATTCGATGCTACCATGCATCAACACTCCCTCTTAGCAAGGAAGGTACTTCGACCACCTAGATGTGGCTCTGTCTTCACTACTAGATATGCTACCATGGCTTCTCTCCAATCCACTTAATTGGATGGTCCCTCTAAAATAGAAGTTATTCTTGCTATCTCGCTCGAACCCATCTTCGAAGACATCCCTTTAATCATGCTCCTAGAAGCCTCCTACTCCTAAGCATCTTGCATGGTTATCTTGTACCATGACTCCTTTCTAGACTTGAAATACTTCTCCTCCCCACTTGAACCTAAAGGTTGACTCCCTCTGAACTACTCAACCTTCAGAGCCTCTCACTCCCTTTCCTTTGTCACAGACATTGATGCATGATCCAAGATCCCCTTGGATCCTTTTATAGGCCCCCATCCTGGGATAATGGTCCACCTAAGGAATAATACAATGCAACAAAGAGCTAAGCCTTAAAAACCTCAAGATTAGTCCTTCTATATTTTTGGTTGGTTGTTATCTTTGTTTCTTCCCTTTTTCTCTTTTCCTCAAACCCTACCCTACACACTTGGATGGAAGTCCTTCTCCACTAAATCAATGAGATCTCCTCATTATGTGTGTGTTTTATGTTCACTGACAAACAATGAACTCCTACAACCAAGCACCTATATTGTTGTTGTCCAACCATGTACCTACATCTTGCACAAGTTGTATGCACTTGTTCTTTCTACAACCCACATATTTACGTGCCCTGGGCTACTGAAAGTTGCATGTGTACATGCATGTTCCCTCTGCAGCTCGCATATGTACGTGCTTGTTCCTTCTATATCCCACATATGTACATGCCCTTCTGCATTGTAGCCCATGTACACACGCTCCCTAAGAAACCTACTCAGTGCGTACAACTCCAGAACTCTGATCCAATTTGTTGGACCTTCTTGTTGCTGCTTTGTTGCCCGGATTTGTCCTTCCTACCAAATATGTTTGTTGATTCCTTCTTGTCCTTTGGACTGATTAGATCTCTAGCTAAAAGTTTGTGTTGACCAACCATGACACTCTTGATCCAATAGATCTATTTTCGTAACCCTATATCTCAACTCGATCTATCTCCTAGTCACTTATATCTCATAGATTTGTCTTTGTGCATCCTGATATTGGCTCCCTCTAACAGTGATGGCTTTGATACCATGTTGGTTATTTCAACGTGCTCTAATACCATCTTGAAATTTCCCTCAACCCAGCACCCGACAGTTAATTCCAAATAAATCACTTATTGAATAAAATCACAATTGAGTTATCAACTAAACATTACATCGAAAGCATAAATAAGAAAACCAAAATCTCATACACAAGACACAAATATTTTTGGGTAAAAACCCCTAGAAAAACCCCTAAGGGGAAACCAATGCTCATATGCTTTTATTATGATCAAATCAGAGTTCCCGTAACTGGGATAATGGCCCACTGAGAGAAATACAACTTGATCCAGGTGAATATCGGTGGCCACCCACCTATTCCAACTGGCTCAAAATAGTTTTTTGGCAACTTACTATTTTTAGCAGTTTATCGGGTCCTAAACTTCTTAGGCCACTTTGAGGGTCTAAATGATGACTTTTCGTGATAGAGAACCTTACTGATAGTTGAAGTCTCTTACTGAACCCATTAAATGAATCTCATCGTCCATACCTTTCCAACGAGCTATCATTCACCCCAAACATAGATCGTATGCCAAAGTTACGCCCCGGGGAAGTTGATACACCAAACTACCCAAAACGGGGTCCACAAACCTGTTGACTTTTCATCTTCCGGGATTAGGGTTCTGGATTTTCTTTGCACTAAAAAGTTCGTTAGAGCCTCATTGTAACAATCATCTTCTTGTGAATGAGCGTATCCATCACATCTCTTCTCATAGATAAGCTGCCACCATTCTAGCGAGTCTTTCACTCTGTAATTTTATAATTTTGTACATTTCACTCATTAATAGAAATTATGTATTACTGTATATTTGTGCCTCTTGTTATATACATTTGGTATATCTCTGTTATATTATTGGATATCTGATATATCTCTGTACATTTCTTTATTATATCTCGGCTCTCATTTCGTGCCAAAAATAATCCAGATCAGTGGTATCAGAGCAGACTACTCTTGATCGTTTTTTAGTGCATGTCCCCGATGAGGTCCGAGTATAGCAAGTTGGGTCTCGAGCTTCTATCTCTTGAGGAAAATCACTCTTGCATGCCCAAGAAACCCTCCATCACGGAAGAAAATAAAAACGACGGAGCAAAAGATTCTATTAATATGTTGCTTAAGCAAGCTCCCACGCCAGATAGGGATGAAATGATGGAGAATTTTCCCCACATCCTTCAACGCATGTCGATAACAGCAGTCATGTATTCATCAAGCAGCCACTTTGGAAGCACATCTCCTTTCGAGGTACAAGTTAATTTTGATATTCCCGTATTTGAAGGTCGGATAGATGCAGATGCCCTAGAAAAATAGTTAAATCTGCTAGAAGGGTACTTCTCTGTTCACAATTTTTCAGACAGAGAATAAATCACCTTCACACTCCTTAAGGCTCTCCCCCATGTAAAACATTGGTGGGAAACTTATTGGGAGAAAAGTTCCACAGAGGAGTCTTGAATATATGAGGCCAAGCCCACTTGGGATTTTTTGTGGATGCAGTCAAGGAACAATATTACCATGTTGGTAACTATGATGACCAGTACATGAGATGGACCACACTGCGGAAAGAGAGGGGCCAAATAGTGTCAGAGTTCACAAATATTTTCCATACCTTGTGCACCAAACTGGGTATCAAAGACTCTAAGTGACATCTGGTTCTAAAATACCGCGGAGCTCTGCATAGGTACATCCGAACCGAAATGGATTTCCTGGACATCTCATCACTAGGAGTTGCCTCTCGATATGTTGTCAAAATCGAGGAGAAATTTAGGCACTAGAACAAATGGGAGTTTGGGTCTGCAAATCCGCAACAACCATTATATGATGAAGACAACCCTAACAACCAGCCTCCAGAAAACCAGTCCAAGCCACAGGAAAACAAGGGTAACGGAAAGACGAAGAAGGACACTGGAAAGTGATATGATTTCCACAAAAGCCCCTGGCACAACACGAATGAATGTCGCTCAAAAAAATCATTGGTAGTTGAAATTAAACAAAAGCATCCAAACCCTAATTCAAAATCTGATTCAGATAATAATGGGAGAAGACAGATCATTGATGCAAACCCCACTGTTATTGTCGCGACTACAACAATTCAACCAGAAGAACCAATAGATCTTGGAGAGGGAGAGTGCCTTTTTCATTCACAGATGTGGGTGAAGGGGACCTCGTTGCATTTTAATGTTGATAGCGGAAACCAAAAGAACCTCATCTTAGCAAAGGTCATCAAACTGTTGGGATTGTCAACAACACCACACCCACAACCATACAACATTGAGCGACTTTGTTAAGGACAAGATATTTGTGTCATCCAGTAGTGTCGATTGTCATATGGCATCTAGCCCTCCAAGGATGAGGTATTATGTGATGTTGCCCAGCTGGATGTCTATGATGTTCTTTTAGGCCAACCATATATGTGGAAGCGCCATGCTATTTATGAGTCTCGACCTCATAGTGTCATTGTTACTACGGAGGATCATCACTACAGGATACCAGAGGTAGTTTCGACTACTGTCCCACCTAAACAGTTCCACAAGGAAGTATCTCATACTACAAAAATCATCTTCTTCACAATTTGTTCAAAAGGTGAACAAAAGGACATTGCAACTACTACATCCATGGCCCAAGACCTTCCTTTCCAACCGAAGCAGATCGCAGAAGAGAAAGAAGATATTGTTTCTTCACCTACAATGGTACCTACACACCGCCCAGTCAAGCGAAGATACAACAAGTTGGTTGAACAGATTCAACCATGCCAGCGCCAGGCTCATCACAGTCTTCAACAAGCTAAGCAACGCAACTTCTCTAGCAAGGCAAGCACCTCACCAAGATTCAGATACAACAAACGCTTTCCCCTATCCCCCAGGAACTCAATGCAATGGAGGCCATTTCTTCCTACAGAGGGAGGATTGATCCAAATGGATATCGGTGGCCACCCACCTATTACAACTGGCTCAAAACAGTTTTTTGGCAACTTACTATTTTTAGCAGTTTATCGGGTCTTAAACTTTTGGGGCCACTGTGAGGGTCTAAATGATGTTTTTTCACTATTGGGCACCTTAATTATAGACAAAGGCTCTGATTGATCCCCCTAAATTAATTTCCTCGTTGATACCTTTCCAATGAGCTATCGTGCGCCCCAAACAAAGATCGTATGCCAAAATTACGCCCCTGGGAAGTTGATACACCGAACTACCCAAAACAGGGTCCACAAAATTGCTGGATTTTCATCTTCCAGGGTTAGATTTTTGGATTTTATTTATGTTAAACAGGCCTTTAGAGACTCATTGTAACAATAATCTTCTTGTGAATGAGCATAGCCATCACATCTTTTCTCAAAGATAAGCTGCCACCATTCTAGCGAGTCTTTCACTCTTTAATTTTACAGTTATGTACATTTCACTCATTAATAGAAATTGTGTATTATTGTGTATATGTGCCTCATGTTATATACATCTGATATATCTCTATTATATTATTGAATATCTGATATCTCTGTACATTTCTTTATTATATCTCTGCTCTCATATCGTGCCGAAAATAATCTGGATCACAACTACAGATAAACCTGGCAAAGTTTGTATTGGTGTACGGCCCTGACTCGTCACATTTTTTGAGGTGTACCCACCTTTCCCTTTGTAATCCCTCATGTATGCACCTGTCTCCATTGGCGCCCATGTACACGCTCATAAATACTGAACGACAAACTCCATACAGCGCTACCCTTTCCTATGGCTTCAATCAGTTGAAACCCACTTGCGGCAGCCTCTGCTCTCTCTTCTCCATGACCTATATGATCTCTATATGGAAGTCCTTCTCCACCTATCCAAGATATTGAATCACGATTCTTCATGATCCAACCCTCTATGCATCAACACTTGGATGAAATTCTCTTCACCCAATCAATGAGATCTCCTTGCTCATATCATGTGTAAGCAAAAGTCCTTTGCTTCTACACTCTCTCATGACTCCACACTAGCAAAAGTCCTTTCTTTTTATCTCTATGTAAAGGGTTGTAACCATTGAGATGTTTTTGGCTATCTCAAAACAATAATATCGCTTATCGATGTGTCCCATAGGACGCACCGCACCGGATCATTGCTTTTAACCGTGTCAGATTAGTGCTTTTAACAACACTCGTTCATTTCGTTAACAAAGATGTATCGCAACGGTAAAATTTATGGTGCGCAAATTCAATGTGCCTTTTATTAAACCGAAAGCACCAATGCACTAGGTCTACCAAAGCACTGAAATGTTGTTTATCGGTGCATTGTTTTACTAACACACAACTAACATGGCCTTACAAAAGACAAACCGTATTGTTTATTTTTCAAAACATGTCGCAATGAGTACGTTTAACATTTATGCACCAATGCGCCACGACTATTGATCCACCATCTTGCAATGATGCACCTACTAAGTCACACTGATCTAATTGGTTATTACAAATTCACCCCAATGATGTTGTCTTTACAACAACGTTGTGTTTGTTGAACTGATGGGCACCGCCAAGTTAAACTTCATTATTGCAGCCGAAGCAGTGCAATGTGTTACTATTAATGCACCGGTACCATCGTGATAGTGGAGCACCAACATTTTGTTCCGCGGTGCGTTGTAAAGGATAGAGCACCGAGAATGAGGCATCCAATGAGACGCCCACTATGCCAAGTCAGGTAATATATGTCTCGATGTGTTTCTGTATACAATATCGATGCATTAGGTTAAAATGGTTGCACTGCTACGTTAAATTTTACAGATCATTAAGTTAGCGGTGTCGTTAGTTAAGTGAAGTGTAGTGGTGCAGGTAGAAGCCAATTGTGCATCAATTGTGGGGTGTTTTGAAGGACACATCGCTTTGTTTCTATAAGTTATCAAGGTGTTCTTGCTTGAATGACATCGGTGCGGACATATATATGAGACACACCTGGGGTGGTGCTCACTATAAGTTCAACACAGTATGCACCGCGTAAGGGCGAGCCAAAGTGCTCCGACACACCTTGCCAAATTGGAAAAAAAAATGAAAAAAAAATGTCAAATTTCAAGCTAAATTCAAATTTTGATTGCATGGAAATGCAAATAGGAAGATAATAAACAATTTACCTGGCCTCTTATGTCCCAAGGAGGTAAGGTTTCACCATTGAGAATAAATTGAATTCGTGGTAGTTTCCAAAATTTGGAAATGTGTGGAATCTACCAATGGAGTTATGCACGTCGGTGTAGAGCACCAGAAACATGGCATATTAGGAAGGACGATGAGCACTGGTGCTTTCTTGAGAGTTTGGAAGCAAGGGGTTCACTGTAACAATGAAAATAAGTTTGGTAATTATTTTTTTATTTACCCTACAATGGTGCAATTGACGGCAATGAGGTGCATTGTTGCATAATGTTCAACGACACCAGTGTGATTTATTCGATGTGTGTGTTTTTTATTATAAAATATGGCGATGCTTTAGAACATTGATGCACATGTTATTTATGTTTTGTGTATGTCCTGATGCGGTTGGTTAAAATGGGTGCATTGCTACGTTAAATTTTATGTATCATTGAGCTAGTGGTGCAGTTAATTAAGTGAAATGTACCGGTGTGGGTCAAATCCAATTGTGCGCTGGTTGTGGGGCATTTCTAAGGACGCATTGCTTTGTTTTTTATAATTTATTATGGTGCTCTTGCTTGAACGGTAACAATGTGTACATATATATGCGATTCATTGATGGCGGTTCTCATTGTGAATTTAACACAATACGCATCGCTTTGGGGTGAGCCGAAGCATTAAGGCACACCGCGTGAAATTGGAAAAATGACAAATTTCAAGCTAAATTCAAATTTTTATTGGATGAAAAGCAAATAGGAAGGTAACAAATAATTTACATGGCCTCTGATGTCCCAAGAAGGCATGGTTGCACCATTGAGAGGAAATGAAAATTTGTGGTAATTTCCAAAATTTGGAAATGTGTGGAACCTACCAATGGAGTTATCCAAGTCGGTGTAGAGCACCAGAAACATGGCATCTTAGGAAGGAAGGTGAGCATCGGTGCTTTC
Source organism: Picea glauca (assembly GCA_000966675.3). Taxonomy (NCBI): domain Eukaryota; kingdom Viridiplantae; phylum Streptophyta; class Pinopsida; order Pinales; family Pinaceae; genus Picea; species Picea glauca. The sequence goes on along the minus strand of JZKD02S1648504.1, from coordinate 508,679 downwards.
TTGACAGTTTGCAAACACGGGATGCATTGTAACAATGAAAATTGGTTTGGTAAATATTTTATTTATTTACCCTATCACGGTACGCCTGATGACAATTAGGCGCACTAGTGCATAATGTTCAATGACATCAATGCAATTTATTTGGTGCATGTATATTTTATTATTAAGTATAGTGGTGCTTTTGAACATTGACACATCATTTTGTATATACCTTAAAGGTGCACCAACAAAAAACCTCTACAAAAACCTTCGGTCACCTGCCTCCGCCAACGACCTTCGTTATGAACAATGACAATGTGTTTGAACATTTAAGCATTAGTGTGGTATGTTTTAGGTGCGCACCAATGCGTATGTGCCATAAAGGCACACCGAGAAGAAAACCTCTACAAAAACCTCTGGTCGCTCGCCTTCACTAACAACCTCTGTTATAAATAGCAAAGGGAAGAATTTTTCAGGAAGGTTTCGTAAAAACCTCCCCAAGAAGGTGTTCTCCTTGTAGTGACGAGTAGAGAACAAGAGTTTGTTCTCATATCAATTAATTAATGTTGTTGTATAGAACTTAGGTACATTATTTTTCATGATGCACTTTGATTTGTAGGGATTTATGGGTTTATTTGAAGATCTTGTAGGCCAGAGAGAAAGAGTGAAGATGTAGAATAAATGAAAGTTATTGAGAGGAATGAAACAAAACAAGTAAAAGTTGTGGGAACGAAAGGGATGTAATGGAGTGGATACCACTAGCATTAGATGCCAAAGAGAGACAGAGAGAGAGAGAGCGAGAAGACAAGGAAGGTGTCGAGAAGATAAGGAGATTGCCATTGCAATTCCTCAAGGAAGAAACTACCATGAGTTGAATGAGGATGTTGTAAGATAGGAGCAAAGAATACTCACTTTGTACAATTTTGAGCAAGAGGAGTTGAATGTATTATAGACATCAATAATATTATCATTTTGGTTGTGCAAAGAAGAGATCAAGAAGTTAGTCAAGGCATAAGGTTGTGCTTTGGTTTTTCTAAGAAAGGAAGATTGGTGTAGGAGCGTCTTTGAGAGCACCAATGGAAATAGAAAGAACAAAGACAAAGAATTCACAAAAAGTAAGGAGAAGTCACATCATGAAGAAAGGTAGTACCACACCTGAGGAATCCAAGGAGGTGGTTGAATGTTTCTATGCAATAGTTATAGTGAAGAAGTTTGGAACAATTACCAACATTAGGAGAAGACAAATCATGATCTTTGTGGAAAGCATATGGAAGAGGTGAACATGTATTTATTATGCCGATTAATGAGCCCCATAATTGGCCTGTTTTGCTCATCCTTTATGGTTCACCCCCTGGAAACCTTGAACATCGCCACCATTAAGCTTGATATCTATCGAACTGACCAATTTTGTAGCCATTGATGGTTTATTGATTAATTAGTTGCAAACAATTATTTAGACATCATTTTATGAGTTTTTGTGTTGAACCTCTATGAGTTTTCATGTATGCTAATGAAAGTGTGTTAGTAATAGGTCTACGAATTAATTATGGATAATATTTTTACTTGTTATAAAACATATTTATTATAGAATGATCATTTACATATTTCATCAGCATAGATGGTCTTTCACCAACACTCATCCAAGTTATAAACCAAAAGGAGGCGAATAGACTACATAATCCTTTCGATCCAACAACCCGTTGTGCACTGATAAAGTTAGTGCAAAGTTTAGACAACAATTAGAAACCAATCATCGAGGCATAGGGTGTGTAGACTCAACCCATTACCTCAAATTGACCAAGAAGGACAATGGGCCCATGAATACATGCTTCCAATAGTTGTTCAATCTGATAAAGGAGGAAACTGGACCTATAATTTGCAACAATTCATCAATTCAGTCGTTCAAGGAAGAATATGGGAATGTGAATCCTCTACAATAGCACATCATTTAAACTAATAAAAAAGGATAGTGTGCCCATGAATCAATTTCCTCAACAACATGCCAAAATCACATATATTTGGTGCGAGGAAGCTGGTGATTCTAAGGGTAAGATTAGTTGCATTGAGTCTTGGAACCCCCTAGTAGCCTTGAGGGATCCAAGGACTCTCTATTATAAATACACTCTTTGCAACTTGATTTAGGAAGATTATATATTTTTCACAACTAGGGATAGAACTAGAAGCTACAAATTAGAAGTTGTAATATGAGTACATTGTCATTGATGAAATAAAATTGACATTTTGTGAGTTTAATTAAAGTTTACTATGGGGTTCATAAATCCTCTTCACGTCAGGGACCATTTGAAGAGGGTTTTCCAGTGAAGGTAACTCTTTGTGTAGATTTTATTTTGTAGCAGTGTGTTTTGTATTTGCATTTATGTTGGGTAGATGAGGAATTGTGTTACGTTTCATTTTAATAGTTAGACTGTTTTTTTTTTGGTTAACGACTCTTTGAGCAGCATGCCATGACCATATGGTTGGTGGAAGGAGTGTTGAGATGTTGAGTGCATTGTAGAAGCCAATTTTGTTTTCTATAGTGTTCCAACTTGTTTCCCTTGGCATGTAGTTTTCTTCCAACAACATTTAATTGCTATTTTAGTGGTTTTTTACTTTCAATCATTGTGTTTAAAGTTTGAAGTGTGATTGAATTATGTAGTTTTGAGCTTGAAGAGCCAAAGGGGCACTCTATTCCATGGATGACTCGTGTTGCATAATAATTGAACCCTTGCTATGATATTCTATGTAAGTTCTTGAATTTAACAACAATTGGTTTTGTAGTACTCAAAAGTAGCAATGTAGAAGTAATTCAACAACATTGAAGACTTGAGGGTTGCATGAACAGTGCATAGCACTTTACAATCCTATGCACCCTAGTCAATAATTTAAGTATAAGTTAGGGAGTTCAACAACTCCTAAATTGTTGTAATTCATTAGCACACCATTGACCTTCCTAGATTCCCAAATTTTGTGAGATTTTGGGTTCTCTCCCCTAAGATTGAATTCACGAGAGAGGGAGATAGACTGGTGAGTAAATATAGAATGAGATTAGAAATATATAATCTATAGGTAAACCCATTTGCATTAACTTATCAAATTTATTTGAGAAAAGTTCAAGATTCCTTTTTACCACAACACACTTATTCTAAGCTTTTTGAATTAAACTTTGCTTGGTAAAGATTTTATTTGTTTCCATTACCATTGAAGTTCTATCCTTCACTCATGTTTTCCTCAATTCCTCCTTTGACATAGAATTAAGAAATCTGATAATTTTAGTTGCAATTTGTGGTCTATTTCCTAGTTCTTGAAATGCTTGTTGTATAACCCTGTCTACTTCGGTGACCAATGAATACATTTCTCCAATTAACTTGAAATAGTCCCACGTTTTAGTTACCTCTGTTATGATTTCGTCCCATATCAAATGCCTTGCACCTATCAAGTATGGCTTACCAACAAGCTTACCATGTAATTGTTCCACATTTGCTCGTAATTTAGCCTTTAGCTTTTGATATTGTTCAATGATTTTCTCTTTCTCATTTAATTGTTCTTTGACATTTTTGATCTCATCATTTTGTGTAGATACTGATATCTTGAGTTTCTCAATCTCAAATCCCTTTCGATTAAGCTATGATAAAGCTCTAATTAATTCCTCAGATGGATATGTAAGTTCTGAAGATTGTGAAGAAGAAATTCATTTCTTTAAAGCTTCAATTTGCTTTTCATATACCTCCATCTGATCTTTCTCCTACTACATCACTTGCAATTATGATGTTTGAACACGGTCAATTCCAGGTATTTTTAGCTTTTTATTCAATGCTTGTATTTCATTGTCCTTTGTTTTCATGATGGCTTGTACAGATGCAACATCTTGTGGATTTGATCCTAAATAAATCACGCATTGCTCAAGCTCTTCCACTCTCATTTTCTTAGTTCTGTTTGCTAATTTTATTCCTTCAATTTATTCCTAATCTTTTCATTTATAGTCTGCAACTTTTTCATTCCAATAGAAGCTATCATGACATCTTTGTTTAGCATTTCTCCAGTTTGCTTGTGCAAATCCATTTTATCAATGGGATTGATTGCATTTAAATCAATTGAGATATTAGTGACTTTATTTTGATCTTTGGATTCTAATAGAGCTATATTCAAATTTCCCTTTTCATAATCCATAGTAGATAATAATGTGGTCTGAGATAACCCTTGATCATAGATTTTTGGAAAAAGATCTTTCTTGATTTTCACACCTTTCTTCTTAATTGCCATGAACTGATGAAAATGATTTGTTTGCTTTGACTTATCTGATTCCAATGATTCTTTTCCATCTTGACTTCCTGAGCTATGTGCATTTGTTGATGATAAAACTTCTACAACAACTGCATGTTATGTTGTTGTTAACTCTGACACATCTTGTAATATTTTACTTTTATTTCCTCTTGTTCTTCTATCTTTTGCTTCTTAGTTGATTTTCCTTCTTCTGCCTCTAGAATTATTTGAGTTGATCCTATACCTTTTCTCTCATATATATTTTCAAATTGTTGTAGATTTTTTGTTAACGGTGATTGTGATGGATGATTTAAAACTTGCCCTTGGACCTATAGAATTCTCTAAACATCTTCCCAACTATCATGATTGGCTAGCAACTCCAATTGTGGCTTTGATTGATGTTGTTAAGGAATTGAGACAAACCCTATTATTCTTGTTGAAATGACAAAATGAGGATCATAGATCCACATTTCACCTTGTTGGAATCCTAGTTCCTGAAGAAATTTCTCTACATAATGCAAAGTTGCCCTGTTGTTTACAATAAAAGGCCCCACTTCTTTTTTCAACTTAAATCTTACCTAGTGGTTTTTTTACACAAAATGAATGTAATCAGAATTGAGTATTTGCCTGATAAATTCTAAAGCAAAGATTCTAGGTGTTAGGAATCTAGGCAAAAGAAAAGGTTGTAGTTCTACACCATAAATTCTAATCTCTTTGTGATTTTCAAATAAATACCAAACTCCCACCATTTTATCAGGACTCAGCTACAGTGATATTTTACTCTCTAGAAACATCCTAGGAGGATCTTAACCATGAATAATTTCATAAGCCAAAGACATAAAAATATTGATGGACTCTGAAAACCCTATATTCTGAATTTTCTTCCTAACTAAAGGGGTCCAAAGGATAACTGAATAGGGGTTACTATTCTCATCTTTAATTTCCATTTCAAGATGTTGAAACCTAACAACTTGAGAAAACATAAAAATATAAATCAAATATGACTGGTATCTAAACTATATGGTAGCTTCAAACTCTTACAGTTGATGATGCATATTGCCAACCAAATACTCGGCATAGTTAAATTTAACCAAGGGTTTTATTGTAGGTGGAAAAATGGAGGACATAAACCCTAGAGTGTACTCATGGATAATTTGATCATCATCGTTGCCTAAAGTTGTTGTTATCGTTGCAATGATTTGCCTAGATGTTTCAGGAAACATATCAATCTTTAGATTGACATTATCTTCAATAACATTAATATTCTGACACAAATAGGACTATAATAAGGTAGTTTTGTCTTGAGGACTCAATCTTTTAAAAGAATCAACTAGTTCTCTTTCATTTAGTGTTTCGCTTTCAGGGTTTTGAGGTATTTTTAGCATTTCGAAAATAGATTGGGAAGTTATCTCAAATAGAACTAACCCATTTTTGGAAACAACAAACCTTTCAGACAGGATATAATTGGAAGCACACCTGGATACGAATTCAGGAAATTTGTATGTTTGGGGAAGAATAAACTTAGCTAAATTAGAATCCCATGCATGATAAAAGTCGATAAGATCCCTAAAATTTTCAATTCAAATAAGTGAAAAGATAATACAGGGTCAAAAATATATTTATCTCTATCGACCAGGACTTCCTCTTCCACAATGAGAGGTCTCTTAATTTTACTGGTTTTAGACGATTCCATTTTTAATTCTAGAATGCGAGAGAAAGGCAAAGGTTTTGAGATACCCGGGATGAAGTTTGATACAAATAAATTCAGACTTTGACAGTGAAATTCACTGGTAAGTCGAACAATGTTGGCGATCTGAATTTTTTTTTGATAAAATAAAATAACTACAAAATTTTTTACTTTTATCCATCTGAAATAACCCTATGTCACGTGGCATAATATTATTTGTTGATGTGACTAATTAAAAATATAAATTTTAAAATATATGTCAATTCAACATTTATATCACCTGATTTCATCGTATTGA
>JZKD02S1648504.1:491450-502163 GCA_000966675.3 Picea glauca | reverse complement strand
ACATTTGAAAAAAAACTTAAATAAAAACTAAACAAACCTAACATAAAAGAAAATTTAAAAGTTTAAACAAGCTAATTAACTAACTAACACTAATTTAAAACTAATTAAAATAAAATTTTATTAAAATTTATTCAATTTTACAACATAAATTATCTTCTCCTTTACCATAGCCTTGCTTTTATAAGATTAAGTTATGACCTAACCCTAATCTCCAAAGTGATTAACGGTTGAGATTACTTCTCACCTCACTTGAGATCAATGACTATTATTTAACTCATTAATGCTAATTAAATCATTTTCCTTAAATAAAAATCAACTCACTAATAAAATCACTTTAATTAATAATTACTTTAATTAAAGAAAATTCTCAAGGTAGAAGACTTTCGACAACTTCCACAAGCTAGACACCACACCTATGTGGAAGTACATGTCTGATGCTACTGTGCATCAACACCGCACACTCACCTTTGCGCAATGTATGTTGTTAAAGCACATCCAACCCCTACGGGTTATGATACTTCTTCAATCGACTTTTATTTATTAGCCACTGCCATGGCCTCCTGTTGAGTTTTGCTAATTTTGTTGCGCTAGCCACACCAATGTACCAAAGTTTGAATGACCCTAACCTGTGTATGCGCGTCTTATTTGATTGCTTTGATTTTTCCATCGACTCATGGTATGCATAGGCCACTTTCTATGCGATGTCTTTGGGATACCAATGGAAGATGAAAGCCTTGACCCTTATCAAGACTTCCCTCTACGTAGGGACCTCCGACATAAATTTGAATGTTGCAGAGAATTGATTGCTCACTTTCTCCTAATCTCTTGTTTGCCTTCTCATCTCTTCCTGGATGTACCAACTTCTAGGTACCATATCCATGGTATGGTCAAACCTATGAACCCATTGTGCGTTAGAAATATTCTTGACTATCCAACACCTCTCACAAAAACAAGTATCTTCCTAATAATATTCAATACCTTTTGTACCGGTTCATTATTTCAAAGTCGATCATGGGCCGGAACCTTACTTTGATACACTCCACCACTTACGCCAAATCCTATAGGTTTGCGTGGTGCATCACAAACTATCACACAAGTGTTCCTTTTACTATTGGGTTCATGGCATGAATCCTTTGGGTCTCAGGCACAATCTCCTCTATTTGTGCTAGGAATGTGTCTATCGGGCCTGCCCCATCAAACCTGGGTAGGTCGTACAACTCTGATCCGATCCAATGCGCTGCATTAATGATTCGTGCACGTCTCCTAGTTGATACCTCATATAGCTTATTCTGACATCTTTCCATTGCATCCTCTAAATATGCATCATAGGAAAGGACACTTCTTCAGCTTAGTTCACCATCGATTGTTGGATTCACATCATCTTCCTTGCATCTTGTGATGTTGTATATGTTCTCTAGGATCGAGTTTTGTGTATCTTCATTGACGGGATCATTATATATGATGCCCTCATTTGAAACTAATGGAACAATAATGTGCAAGGTGTTTGTCTCAAAGGACATTTTTCGTTGCTTCAGATTTAGTACAACATTGTTATCGAATGCCCAATCAATGCCACGTAGAGTTGGATAGGGGTTTGATTCGTCCATAATTTCAATCACTTCAATGTCTGTTATAGTTTTCACCTTATCAATGTTCACTTCCACGTGTTCCAGCCTGGAAATAGGATAAATTTTGTATTGGTTTGCAAGCCCGAGTTTAATGGGGGACCACACCAAGTTTGGTTTACCCATCAACTCCCATGATTTTTTCGACAAGATGTCCACATCAGATCTTAGGTCCAACATGACACAATCTATTTTGTAACTTCCTAGCTCATTAGTCATCCTAAATTCTCTCCCCATGTGATTCCTCCTGCATACATCGCACACGTCTCGTTTTTGTAACAAGGTATAAATAGCAATGTCGGTCTCCCCTTCCTCCATACATCTTGTCAACATGTGGGTCAATTTATTTGCACTTATAAGGTCACCCAACACCTTAAGACAACAATGAAATAAGCCACTTACTTGGTTTTCTATTTTAGCCTTGGGGTAGGGGTTGTGTCTTGTTTCCTCTCGTGTCATGCATCCCAACTCTTCATGCACATGTTTCTCTTCTAGTGCCCTCTGCTCTGTATGTTGCAATTATTCACACACACACACACACACACACACACACACACACACACACTTCTTCCAACACCCTTTGTGTTGTGCATTGCAATTCTTCATGTGACTTAGGAGTCACAATGTTGCAATGACCCTTCTTTTCTTCCCATTTGGCCAATAACTCTAGGGATCCTCTGTGACATGTTCTATGTTGTGGTGGTACTCATAGAGTGTGTGCGACTTGGTACATAATTACAACAAGTGGCCTATCTCACCATAGCTAAAACAGGTCAGTGCTCTTCCTCCACCACCATCGTATCCTCTTCCTCTTCCTCTTCCATATCCTCCTCTCTAGCTTCCATAGTAGCCTCCTCTTTCGAAGCCTTCGTAGTCTCCACCCTTATTCTCTTCTTGAACCCAATAAGCATATGTTGTGTCCTTCTTCATTAGCTACAGTGATCGGTCGTTGTTCATATCATGGCCTATGGATTTGCAAAACTTAGAAAAAGAAGTGTGTGTGGTCTTTTGATACTTCCATAGTGTTGGAAAATGGGGAGGTATATGAACCCATTGTCAACAGATCTCACACCGCTTGGTCTGTGGTCCTATTGTGAACAGATTCGGCACACCCGTTGTTGTCTAACTACCCAGTGTAGGACATTCATTTCTACGGTGACTTTCTACGCAGCACAGGGTACACCAAACATTCTCAGGCCCCATGTTAGCCTTCACCGTATCTTGTAGTTGCATGGTGAGGTTCACGATCTGATATTGTACCTACACCATCCCTGTTGATGTCTCACCACCTCCTGACATGGACTCTAAGCACATTGCAATTTCTACAACCTCTACCTGGTTCGTTACCTTATGTTGGGTGATTGGGACTCAAATGTGTGGTAGGAGTTTGGCAATAAACCATTCTCAATGATGGATGTCTTGGATCTGAAATTTCATCTTGTCCATCATAATATTGAATCATTGGTCCTAATCCCACATGGCTTCTCTAGTTTGTTATTTAATCTCCTTGATCTCGGTTATACACTATTATTCTAACTCTGGTTTCTAAATTTCTCTCGGGATATCTTTCTTTATTTCTATAAGGGACCTTGCTTCTACCACCAACACAATATCCTTATACTTCATGTACCATGTGAGAGCTCTGTCTCTAAATGTGGTCTATAGCTGTGCAATCCTAGATGCATAATTTGTGACTCTTTTCACATACCATATGGCTCCACACATGAACCAGTGTTGTTTCGCATTGTCTCTTCTCGTGCCATGAAATGTGGGAAGCATGAGGGTTGAATCTTAGTTTTCTGTAATCTATATACAACTTTGTATTCCTGGTTGACTACTACTTGTTATTACTAATACTAATGCTCTTTCTTCTGAAGTGTTGCTCACTTTTGCTTCTACTTCACTCGTATATCCTCCTTCCCTTTCTTCTAAGTTCTCTTCTTCTCCTTCTCTCACCTCTGTGCTTTTTTTGGTTCTTTCTTCTTGATGACAAATGCACAAGGCGGATGGTTCAAAGAGGGGGTTCCTCCATACTCTTGTCTTCTTCGATGATGGATTAAAAAGAGTTGCCTATCTCTAACCGCACAAGCCTTTTCATAATCATCAAGGTCTTTGCTCCTTCTTGGAGGTCTCTATCACTACTTTATGTTTTGTCAACACTACTACTATGGGCCCCATCTTCCTCTGATGTGACTACCTATATCACCATCTAAGGGCATCTGACTTCGTTTTATTTGATCTTACTCCTACTACTTCTAGTATTCTCTCTTGATACCTCACTCCTAATGTTGCGTCCCTTTGACAAGATCTCTTCTTCTGTGCTTCTTTGTGGCACAAATATTTGTCCTGCACACCCTTCTAACACAATTTCTCTTCTCATCCTCTCAGACTTACTACTCGTTTGTCACCCCTTACTTTATTTTATCTGCTTCTTTGCTCGACTCGCCTTTTCTTGCATATCTATTGGCTCTTCTTCTCCTCTACTCTTCTGGACCCATTCTCTTCTCACCTCATCTCATCTTCTTTCAGATCCCTTCTACTAGATCCACTCTTTCTTTCATATTTTCTCCTTTCCCCTTCTTTCCATTCCCCCCCCCCACATGGGGGGGTTTACTCTACCATCCTATCGGGCAGCATGCACCTCAACCCCTTTTCCACCAACAACATCTTGATCCACAAAGCAATTTCTTCCAACAGTCTCCAGTCTCCTTCCAGGGCTGGCTACAAACTTTCTTCTAGCACTATAGAAAGACTTCCTGCACTCAACAACAAACTCAATAACATATGCTTTTGTCACATGATCAAGCCAGAAATCGATGGCTCTGACCCACTTATTATCCACATATTTTAATCTATTTACTGCATCTTGGTCCCAAACCAATGGTTCTTGGGCTCTCCATACAAAGTTAATCTGTGCATGTCTCTTTATCCACTCATGCAATAAACAAAGAAACTCAACAAAAAAAAATTCATGGAGATCTATGTATATGTACCTTTGTTTCCAACGTTCGAGGTTGATTTGCAGGTTCTTGGTCTCTCTTCATGTGAACTCGTCCGACTTCTCAGAGATCTAGTATTTTATCTCCTTCCTAGAAGGTTTCCACGACATTCCTTCAACATGAAGCACAAAACCATTTAGATCTCAGCAAGATAACCAATTGTTGGCTCAGGGTTTCGGACCCAGCGTTCGAAAGGCTTTACCAACAAATCCCCAATAGGCATTGACATATTCAATCTTCAAGGATTGAAGAAGGTCTCACCTGAGACGCTGTGAGAATCATAGAGACCGCATGTTTCGCGCAAATCATAAAGGAACAACACAGACATGAAACATCCCCTTCATAGCCATGAATTCATCGTACATTCATTCATAATAAATAATAATATAATTTTAAGGTCATGACCAAGCTAGACACCAAATTGGTGTATGAGACCCCCTTTTTTGTGGGACAAGGGACCCCCTCCCCATAGTTATTTGACTACTAAAGTCTATGGAGGTGTACATACCCTACCCCCCTCTCAATTTGAACATGTGATGTCCGACAAGGAAACACATGTTCTTAGCCATTAGGCCCACTCAGGTTGTACTAAGTAACATACATACATTCAAACTAGAATACATAAGATACATAGACAAAAGTGCTTCATGCTTCATTCATTAATCTTAAAGCCATTCATACATAATTTACTACACAGAGGCTAAAGCCTGTGAAAAGAACATTTAGAATGAAATAGAGACCAACAATGTCCTCGGATCTAGATCTACTTTCTCTCTCATATTCACATAATATCTTTGAACATAACAAGAACTAACACAATGCGTAATTAGAACTCTACCTCATCTATGACCAACATAACAATGAACTCTTTGTTAATAAAAAACCCAACCCTTACATATTTGCATGCATTCCTCTTATCTCCAACAGAGCGTGGAAATCATAACAACCTTGCCAACTTACCCACAACCTCGACCATGGCTAGTCAGGTTATTACAAAAATGGTTACAATCATTATTGAATATCTTCATGGATTTTGCATGCATGTGATCTGTTCAAGTCTTTGCATGTAGTACAAAATGGGTTGCCATGTATAATGGATCCCTAGTTGGTGCAGGTGTTGCATCTTGGCACCACACGGTGCAAACTCTTGGGCACACGTCCAATGTTGACTTGTAACGTGCCTGCAGCCTTTCCAAAACCTAAGGGTGCCAACGGATCCAACAACCGATCCTCTAGAATATTCTTCACTTTAATACTCAACTTTTGAAAGTGTTGAATGTGCTCTCTGATTGGACCTCTTTACTTGAGATTTAACAATTGGCTAAACAAGTTGTTGTTCTCAATATTCCCATATTTTGTTATGAATTCATTCATAAAAATAGACCAAGAGACAATAGAGTCATTTTTTCTAGCACACATCCATTGGTGCAACACAAATTGATCATGTTCTAAATACAAGGATGCAATAGTTACCTTTTGTAGAGATAGCACTTGGTGTAGATCAAAGAATTGCTCCATCTGGCATATCCATGTCATGGGATCACAACCATTCAATTTATGCGTACCAATATTAGGAATGAAGTAGTTCCTTGATCTTGAGTTGAACCCACAACGATGTGGATCTTGGAGTAATGAATAATTAGGTATTTGTAACTCAATTATCGTGTTCTCCTTCTCCTCTTCTCTAGGAAAATAAAAGTGGTTTTTAATCATTTTTTCAAGATCTTCCCTCATTTTTTCAAGGTCATCTTTCTTTACAATTCTAGATTTTAGATTCTTTTCTCTTTCTTCCAACTTTTACATGTTTGATTCCCTCTCTTCATGCTCTTCTTGTATCAAGTATTAGCCTTATGAAGCCTTTCTAAGAGTCATATTTGGCTTATTATGTCTAGACATGATGGTGAACTTGTGTGGAATGCCACGTCACCAATACTTCATTTCCAGGTCTGGAATTTGGACACAATGAACTTCGTTATGTATTCACTTCACCCTAAACATTTTACACCCTGACAATTCCATGAAAAAAGTCGGAGCAAAAATGGTAAGATGACTTGTCTGAAGAAGGAAAACCAAGGACCATCTACTCTAATACCAAATGTTAGGATCCAATTAAATATAACAAAAGTATTGATGAGAGAATGAGCCACTTCAAGGGGGCAACCTCCTTTACCACTTTGGGAGGGTATTCTCCTTTTACAACAAAATGTACTTGAAAGATATTTGACACTTTCAAAATGATTGAACTTATGTATAAATATAATCTAAGGGGTACCAATTTGAATAGTCATGACATTTGAGTCATACCTATTTATTTTCTTTATTCTTTAATAATGTTTTATTATGTTATATTTATTGGTTCTACTTTATTATTGATATATATGTACATAAAAAAGTATGGTAGTTGAGAATGAAAGGTTGAGTTTTTGGCTTTTCCATGGCCCACTATGCGAGATAATATCATAGTGATTCAAGACACACTACAAGGAGAACACCTTATAGCAGAGGTTTTTAGTGTTACAAAATTTGGCAAAATTTTCAAAAAAACCTCTGCTACAACCTCCTCTATTGGTTTTGGAGGTTTTATCGAATGTTCCATATAACTAAAAAAATGTGGGCGGGTGGAGGTTGTAGCAAAGGTTTTTTTTTCGGTGTTGTTCTTGTCAAAATGCACCGATGTGTTATTGAAAAACACACATCGGCATGTTACTATAATAAACCACATTGAGACATTAATATAATAAAAATGCCCTAGATCTTAATATAATAAAAAAAATCCCAGGTGCATTTATAACTATTGCGCACCAGTTTCTCCTTTTTTTTCGTATGAAGAGCATTGATGCTCTTATAATTTCTATGCACTCATTTTGCCTTCTTTTCGTATGAAGCACCGGTGTGTTTTAGGATTTGTATGCCTCAATGTGTTTAAATTATAGTTATCCCCTGTGTGATCAAGTTATATGGAGACCCAGTGTGTTTAATACAACATGTCCCTCGGTGCTTGTGTAATTAGTACGTACCGATATTTGTTTTACCATGTGCACCGAAGGGTAGTGAAATTTCGAATATTCGAGGTGAGATGTCAATACCATTATTTTTAGTATGCACCAGTGCATATGACTCCTCAAAAGGCATTGATGTCTATATTATGGCACGCACTGTCTAGTGAATTCAAAAGAATACACTGCACTAATATGTATATATGTTAATTCAATGTTTTTTACAAATTTTCAATTAATCATTTCAAAATCAAATATTTTTTTAGAATAATATTGTTTTATATTTTTGTTATTTCATTTTGATATAATGATTGCATTAATGCGTTATCCAACCAATTAAACCTTTGTTATTTGTAACAATATAAATCATCCACATGTTAATTATTTAGGAACGCGACATTTTACAACATTCAACAATGTAATGAAATAAGAAACCCATTTTATTATATATGAATAAGAGACCTATTGTCATAAAAAAAAAGACAATCTAGAGGTCTAGTACAATAATCAAATTGCAACCAATTTGTAATTGTTACACTTATTCGTAACATGTCCTCATGCAATTGAGATAATATGTGGAGTACATTAAACAAAATCCCTGATTTTCAGAGACAAATATTCCAAACCATACAACTTGTAGTAACATTAAATTATATTAATTGTCATTCATCAGTTCAATTGTTGACATTGTTCGAGTTGCATGCATGCCTCATTTCTTCATCATTTGCAAGTGATATTGTATTTTTGTTTTTTAACATAATGTTTTCTTGATCGACTTCTTTTTATGTTCTACCCCTCCATCTTCCATCTACAAGCATAGAAATAAAATGTAATAACTATATCTACATTTATATATATAGTAGAATATACATGATTGTTTAAATAAAAAAACATACCTTAGCACCAAGTCTTTCATAAACCATACACATTCTTTCGAAGCCATGCTTCATGAATTCTCTCAAAATATCCTATGTTGGTTGCATTCCATACTTTGTTTCCTGCATGTTTAATACGACATGACAAAGCAGAGTCAATATAATCAATATAAAGTTTTCTTGTTTTTCATTAATTATAAAACAAAGAAAGCTAAACAACATAGCTACTTACAAATTGTTCAATTAAACTTTAATTCTTCAACATATACTCACAACCCATACTTAACCCAACGTTTATCAATTCATGGGTTGACTCATCTTTATATGTTAGCAACTAGTAGAAGACATCCATGGACAAGTGTAAGTTAATTATTTAAATATAAAGATCACAACAAACTTGAAATCTTAAGAAAGACCAAAAACGTAAATACTCACAAAGTTTGTGATCAACCATTTTATTCCTCGTCCTGTCTTATGTGTTGAATGGATTCTATTTGTTTTTCTTTTCTGCAACAAAACAATTGAAAATTAGTATTCCAAGTGACACTTAAATTTGATGCACATAAAAGAATAAATAAATGATTACATACCTATGATGCACGGTGTAATTGGGATGGATCCTCTTGCGGCGCAATTATGTTCATTTCTTTTAACATATTCTTCTACATTTTTTTGGACTTCCCTACTGACATATCTTGGTTTTCCCCTTGTTTGTCCCTTGGAATTTTCAAAATATCCCTTGGAAAAAAATAGATACAAAAATTATTAATTTTTTTTTAAATAAGATCTCGGTGCATATATTAAAATAATCCGCACCGGGGCGTCAACAATATTTATACGCAACAGTGCATCAACCATACATATACACATTGGTACAATATAACAGTGTGTTGTGAAATTGAAAACGTTTTATAATTTTTTGTATTCAACTGATGCTTTATGAATTAAGAAAAACACGGCTTCTTCAGTACTATTCATTACGCACCGTCAAGTAGTGAACAAATTTAAGAAATGATGATTTCCATAAAAAAAAAACAATAATTTTTCCATTTTAAACTCAATGGTGCGCTTTGTAAACAATGTGTCTCAATGCGTATTTAGGTAAAATGCCCACCACCGACCGCGAAAAGGATTTTTTTAATAATATTTGAATTGAAATAAAGCAATGTTGTTTACAAACAAATACGCACATGTGCACTTACTATGTAGATAGTGCACCGATCACCGCGAAGGTGTTTTAAAAAAAACAGCTACAGGACAGTTTGGGATCCAATGCAATGAGTGGTTTCATTGCAACGGATATGAAACACCCATATATAAATAAACAAACCCTATAAAGAAATTGTGCTTTAAAAAATTCTTCTTGTGAAATATAGAAGGAGAAAGGAAAAACACAATGAGGAAATTAGCGCTTCCAATACTGAAGGTAACTATGAAACCTTTTTTTTTGTTTGGGAATGCACTAAAAATTGTTTCAATAAAATAGGAGAATGATCAAGATGATTAATAGAATGAAATCATATACCTAAAATTTCTCCTCTGCAGATTTCTATGTGATATACAGTTATCCCCCTCGAATTTGGATCTTAAAATAAATCCAACCATTCTGAAATCTTTGCTGATAAATCTTTGTTGTACAAATATCCTTTCTAAATTTTGGCAAACAAATAAAATAATGAATAGGGTTTTCCTTTATAAACGTAAAAACTCAAATTCCTGCTCATTTTTTCGTTGTATATTTCGGAGCATTGATGATAACGCGAACGCTTTTTTTTTCTTTCAAAAGTTACATTTCTAGTGCGTTATACCATGAGTAGCACACCGGTGCGGTGTGTATGTTTGACGCATCGATTTATTTTCGTAATAAATTTCAAAGTATTGATAGTAAGAACGCGTTATTTTTCTAACTTGCTTAAGTCGGTGCGCTATACAATTCCAAACACACCGGTGTGAAGTGTAATTAATAACATACTGAGGTAGTGTGTAAGTAATAACGCACCGTAAGACAGTTAAATTTGCACAATGCAAATGCAAACATCTATATTTAAAGTTTGCAGAGGCAATAACGAAGGTCAGTATTCGATGCTTCTCTCAATTACACACACCGGTGTGTTTGGTTTATCCATATGCATCGGTGCGTCTTTATATGATAAATTTTATTGGTGGAGGAGAGAGAGAGAGAGGGAAGGGGTTATAATGAGTGAGAGAGGGAAGGGGT
>JZKD02S1648504.1:451244-491302 GCA_000966675.3 Picea glauca | reverse complement strand
GAGTGAGAGAGGGGTTGAGCATCAAATTCACATTTTCTATGTTTGAGGAGGATATTTTCAAGGATCGAGTAACTATTTCATATTTTGTAAAGCCAGATTGAGATTTCTAGTATAGTTGGGCAGAAAAAAACAACGATATTGTAGAAAAAACCAACGATTTTAAGTGTGTTGTCAAGTTATAAAAGTTTCTCGAAGTTATTTTTTAAGTTAGATTTTACTATGCTACCCAAGATGATGGTTTTGGCTCCAATGCAGGAACAAAAGAGTTACAATATCAAATGGCCAATTCTTTAGATTCCAACGCCTCATTTTGTATCTTTGAAACTCTTTCAAGTTCTCCCACGATGATTGTAGTATGTCTAAATTTTAGTGATAATCCATTTATCTCATTGAATTTATGTTATGTATGTAGATGCAATTTAATAATTATTCATTGAATTTTGCAGGATCAAGATTCAAGATCGAGTTCAGATGCTGAAGATATTCACGTGGTCCAAAATTCTGCAAGCTCTTATTAGGAGAAAGATACCGTAAGAAAATGTTTGATGAAAATGGACAACTTCTTTTCCCTACCAATCCTAAAATGCCATCTTCCAGCAACCAGCTTGTATCAACGATATTACACCGTGAATTTGATCTCTTTTATGTAGACAACCTTGTAGGGCGTAAGAAAAAGATGATTGTGTAATTGTATTTTTGGATTTTCAATGGAACTAATGTAAATGTATTGCTTAATTCGACATTTGTTTTATAAAGGGGTTGGTTTCATGTTTATTATTGTGAAAAAAATGTCCATGCTTATAACAAGTGTTTGGTATAATGTTTGAACGTATTAAAAGTAGTGTGTTACTAATATTATCGATGTAATGTTCAATATTTTTACAACTAGGATTCTAATGACGAGCAACATGTGCACTATCTATCGTTACACCCCACTACAATGTCAAGTCGCGAGCTTGCTGCTAAATGAAAAGAGCTCGGAGAGGAAGCATACCGAGAATGGTTAAAACCACCTATTCAATTCCACTACGTCTTGAGTCACCAATTCAAAACCTCGACAATAACACTAGTTCTTCACATGCGGGGGATGAAGGCAATGATAGAGAGGTTGGTATGGATGATTTCTTATGAGATACCTAGGCCATGGAGGGAATGTTGTTAAATGCATTCCAACAAAATGAACTAGGGGATGATGTTGATATCATAGATACATTCTATGAAAGCCTGAAATATGCTTCCACCACCCCTCTATTTGGTCCAGTACAGGGGTCTGCAAGGTCTACCCAACTTGGGATAACAATATTATTGTACAACTTGAAAGCAATGTATTGTATGTCATACGCGTGTTTCTCGGCACTTTTGAGGTAACTAGCCATTAAGTCCCCTAAAATTTTAAGGAATCTTGTCACACAATGAAGGAAGAGAAGGGTTGATTTTATTCATGCTTAATGACAATGTAAATTTCTATTGCCCACTAATTGTAGGTTACTCAAAGATAAGGTACTTCCAAGTGATAATCTCTTGCCTGGTAGTTGCGTAGAGGCAAAGCAAATGTTGAAAATGTTGGGTGTTGAGTACATATCATACCATGCATGTCTCAATGATTGTATTCTATACAAAAACAAATATGTGTACAAAGACATATGTCCATAATGTGGGCATCACATGTATTATAAATCAAAAAACAAGGGTAAGGCACATGGTCCTCCCATTAAGATATTGAGGCACATGTCTATAATTCCAAGGATTCAAAGGTGCCTTTGTCGCAAACAATTAGACATGTTGTAGGTGTGGCATGCCTCACATAGAAGTGAGCCAGGAGTTATGCAAATCCTAGTAGATTCAATAGTCATGAAGCATATAAAGGATACATGGCCCGATAAATTCAAGAATGAAGTATGGAGCCTCTGATTGAGCATAACTATGGATGGAGTTAACATGTATTCCCTCCAAAACACCAACTAATTTGTTTTGTTAGTGGTAGCAATCAATAACAATACCCCCCCCATGGTTGTTCATGAAGAATGAACATCTTGTGTTGGCTCTTATAGTCTTGGATAGAAGACAAGTGAAGAGAATGGATGTCTACTTCTAACCATTGATCAATGAATTTAAGAAATTATAGGAAGGGATACATGTATATGGTGTATCAAAACTCATCCCAATGGATATTTTTTTTGCATTGTATGGCATACGTGCGTACACCATGCACGATTATCCATGACTAGGAGTTTGCTATGGTAAGCATGTTCATCGGTTTGTTATATCTGTAATTTTATTTGGCATACTTCATTTGGTGCAACTATATTTTTGACACTAACATGTTATGTATATGATAACATTACAGGTCTTGTAACAAAAGGGTATCATGGACGTTAATGATGTGGACCTTCTATAAAGGGTACGTGGTCCAACCACCTACAAAAGCCAATGTACAACTATTCGAGGGTATTTCTCCCAGAAGACCACCCTTATAGAAGATTTGCATCTGCTTTCAATGGTAAATCAGAGAGAACCCAGATATCTGAAATAATGACCCTGACAGATTGGAATAGGACATATGACACAGAGAAGGGAAGGGAAATGGCAGAATTGTTAGATTCAAATGGGGAACCTATGTTCGATGATCCTAAATTTTTTGACACCTATGTTGAGAAAATGCCCATCGGGATGGAAAGGAAGTCTGTATTTTATGAGCTTTCATATTGGGACGATCTTAAGATTAGCCATTTACTAGATCCCATGCATATATTCAAAAAAAAATCGTCTTCTTTATGGAGGCACATATCATGGAATAAAAGCGACACATTGGCTCTTAGGAGAGGTCTTATTGTTTCGAATACTAAAAAGGGACATTGGTTAAGAAACAAAACTAGAGGAGAGGTTGGTCCCTCTTGGTCTTTTAAAGAAGGTGATGTCCCATGGATTTTGAAGAAAGACGATCTTTCTATAGTGAAGGATGTTATTGGGTGTGAAGGCATCTTCTTTATATGGGTCGATTCTACGATGTTGCTTCACTGTAGATGGGAATTTTTCGGGGTTGAAATCACATGACCATTTGAACCTTCTAAGGGTATGCATGTTGAATACATGATTCTTCTTCTATATTGTCATCATTAAAAATATGCTATGCACTCATAGTTTTATGGAAATTAATGATGTGTGTGTCTATTTTGTAGTGTCATTATCCTTTGCTCGTGTGTTGTGCCATATCGAAATTATTTGGATTTGTAGGTTGGATCACATCAAGGGAGATTCATATGGTTAGAATTCCACGATGGCGTCGAGATATAGCTGAGATTGTTTGTATGTTTTAGAAGGAACTACCCACAAGTTTCATGGACTTGCAAGTCCACTTTCTAATTCACTGATCCATGTGGATATTGGTGGCCACCCACCTATTCCGACAGGCTCCTCTTGATAGTTTTTAGTTCAACACGTTCTTCTGTAATAATTGGAATTGTGGGTTCTATCCTTTCGGGGATGTCTGAAGCACTACACATATTCCAGGTGGAGATTGGTGGGCGCTCACCTAATCCAACTGGATTAGTTTGGAATTTTTCATGTTAGTACATCTTTATGCACTTCTAGGTCCATTTTGGGGCCCTAAATAGTGTTTTTTTGGTTTGCCACAATCAAATTGTAAATGGAGTCAGAGTTTCACAACATAATCGGTAGTTCTCGAAAAGACCTTTCCAACGGGCTATCATGCACCAAAAATGGAGGTGGTATGCAAAAGTTACAACCCCGGAAAGTTGAGGTACCAACTTACCCATCAGGGTCCACATGACTTTTGACGTTTCATCTCCTAGGGTTATGTTTTTGGATGTATAGGGTTTTGGCATTCATGAGTAATCTTAAAAATGCCTCTGGAGCCTCATTTTAATCATTCTTCTCAGACAGATGCGCGTAGAAGACACATCTCTTCTTGGAGATAACTACCACCATTCGAGCAAGTTTTTTTTAGTTCTATGGTTTTACAGTTTCATCCTATTTCATTTATTCAACATAAGTTATTGTTCACTGGATATTTGTTGTTGTTCTCTGTATCTTTGTGTTATTGTATTCAGTCTGTTATTCCTTTCATTTTGCTCACAGATCTGAATCAATGGTATCAGAGATCTGCTCTTCATTTATTTATTTCTTCATGCATGTCCCTGACAATATCTGGGTACAAGAAGTTGGGACTCGAACTAGTCGACACTTTGCAAGATCGGTCATGCCGAGCCCAACAACAACCCATGGGGGACAAGAAGAAATATGATGGAGTAGGAGATCCTTTTAAAATGTTGATCGAGGAAGCCCTTGCACGACAAAGGAACGAAATGATGGACAACTTTGCACAGATCCTTCGGCAGTTGCCCACAGGAGACACATCTTCATCAAGCGGCCATGCAACCCCCTTCAAGGTACAAGTAAATTTTGATATTCCATTATTTGAAGGACTGATAGATGCGGATTTTGTAGATAAATAGTTGAATCTGCTCGAAGGGTATTTTTCGGTCCACAATTTTTTTGACAGGGAAAAGATTACCTTTGCACTCCTCAAGGTCATCCCCCGTGTTTAGGACTAGTGGGATACTTACTCTGAGCAAAGGGCCATCGAGGAATATGCAATATTTGCAGTCTCCCCCACTTGTGATTCCTCAAGGATGCCATTAAAGAACAGTACTACCCTGTTGGAAGCTACGAGGACCAGTACACAAGATGGACCACGTTGTGTCAGGAAAGGGACCAAACAGTACCAGATTTTACCAATATTTTCCATACCCTGTGCACCAAATTGGGTATCAAAGGCTCTGAACGATATTTGGTGCTCAAATATCGTGGCTGTCTGCATAGAGACATTCAAAAGAAAATGGTTTTTTTGTACATTGCATCATTAGGTGTGGCTTATAGATATGTTGTCAAGATCGAGCACAAATTTAAGTACAAGAGGCAAGAGTTTGGACCTACAAACTACTTACAGCCAAAATAGAGAAAAGGCGGCCCCAACCCACAAAACAAGGGACAAATCAAAGATGGTCACTCTCAGGACAACCAGTCCAAGCCGCAACCCAAGAAGGGTAATGAGAAGTAGAAGAAGGACATGGGAAAATGGTGTGAATACCATAAAATCCCTTGGCACAACACCGCAGAATGTCGCTCCAAGCAGTCATTGGTGGCTGAGTTGAAAGCTTCTAATTCAGAGGTAGATTCTGAATCTTAATCAAATCCAGAAAGTGGGAAGCGGATCATTGATGTTGAACCCAGTGCCACTGTCGCTACCACCAAAGTCCAACCAAGTGAACCAGAAGAACCAGAGGAAGGGGAATGCCTTTTTCACTCACAGATGTGGGTAAAGGGGACTTCGCTGCATTTCATTGTCGATAGCGGTAGTCAAAAGGACTTGATTTCAGTAGAGGTCGTCAAGTAGTTGGACCTGTTGATAACACTGCACCTGCAGCCCTACACCATCAGTTGGCTTCGCCAAGGATGAGATCTTCGCATCAGTCAACAATGTCGTTTACCCTACAACATCAAGCCCTTCAAAGATGAGGTATTGTGTGATATTGCTCCCCTTGAAGTTTGTGATGTTCTTTTAGGCCAACCATATTTGTGGAAGCGACATGTTGTGTATGAGACTAGACCCCGCAGTGTTATTATAACTTTAGGTAGACAATTGTATAGGATACCAGATATAACGTCGCCTACTGTTATTTCTTTAATCTATGCTAAGCAATGCAATAAGGTCATTTCACAGACTGGGAAGTTCGTCTTCTTTGTGATTTGTTCTCGCAGTAAGTAGAAGGTCGTCGCCACATCTGAGACCTCTAAACATAGCCTCTCTTTGCAACAGAAGCAAGTGGACGGGATCGTGGAAGAGTACATAGACATCTTCTCCTCACCCATCGGGGTACCAACGCATTGTCAAGTCAAGCATCCAATTGATCTAACCCCTAGTGCACCGATACCTAATGGACCAGTCTATCGTCACTCGTTGTTGGAAAATGACGAAATCAAGCGCCATATCCACTACTTCAAAAGGGGAACATCTGACCCAACTCCTCCCCTTGCGGAAGCCCGATTATGCTGGTGCAGAAGAAAGACGAGACTTGGCAGCTCTGCATTGATTATAAAGCATTAAACAAAATCACAATCAGGAATCGGTACCCAATTCCCTGAATTGATGACCTTCTTGACCAACTCAAGGGGGCAAAGTTCTTCAAAAAGATTCACCTAAATTCTGGCTACCACCATGTTCCCATCGAACCAACTGATGTATGGAAGACAACTTTCAAACATAAAGAAGGTCTCTTCGAATGGTTGGTCATGCCCTTCGGCTTAACAAATTCACCAACAACTTTCATGAGATCGATGGATGATGCATGTAGACCCTTCACCAACTCTTTTGTGGTGGTATATCTGAATGACAGCCTCATCTTCAGCAGAACTTGGGAGGAGCACATGCAGCATATTCAACAGGGTTTGGGCACTCTGCGGCAGCGCAAACTATATGCCAACTTGGAAAAATGCTCCTTTGGCATGAACATGGTCCAATACCTGGGCTACATTGTTGATGAGCATGGGGTACATGTGGATCCAGCTAAGATCCAAGTCATTGGTGAGTGGCCAGCCCTGACCACACTAACCGAGCTTCAGAGCTTCTTAGGACTTGACAACTTCTACCGAAGGTTCGTGTTGGAATTCTCCCATATTGCATGGGCCCTCGGCCAAGTAACCAAGGGCGGTGGCAAGGAAAATATCACATGGGGGCAGGCATAACAACAAGCATTTGATGATCAGAAGCATCGTTTGTGCTCAGCTCCAGTACTCTCCTTACCTGATCTGCAACAATTGTTCAAGATTGAGATTGATGCCTCCGACTATATTGTAGACACAGTTCTCACTCAACATGGTCATCTAGTAGCATACCATAGTGAGATACTCTCAGATACTTTCTGAAAATACCCCACCTATGAAAAAGAAATGTATTCCATTGTGCAAGCCTATCGTCAATGGAAACATTACATTCTGGGAAAGGAGACAATCATCGACACTGATCAGAAGCTTCTGCAGTTCATACAAACATAGGCGAAGTTGCAGAACAACCGCCATCAAAAGTGGTCCACATACCTACAACAGATCCATGTCAACGTCAAGTATAAAACAAGGAGCACAAATCGTGTCATTGACTACCTTAGTCACCCTCTCGTTGTTGCACTCACCACAGTGCTCCATTCTTGTGGGCATGAGGCATCTGAGTGACCCCAACTTTATCAGCGTGACCCTGACCTTGCCACCACCTATCAGCTCTTGGGTACAGGAGTGAATGCCACCAATTTTCACATCCATGATGCACTGTTAATCCATCTGGCCCACTTTCATGTTCCCACAAGTGAGCATGCAAAGCTGATTTGGGAGGCTCACTACAGTCGGATGGCAAGACATTTTGGTGTGAAGAAAATTGTGGTTGTTCTAAAGAAACATTTTTATTGGCCAAAACTTTGACAAGACATCAGCAAGTATATCAGATCTTTCACTGTCTGTGCCATTGCCAACCCAACCATCAAGAAGCAAGGCTTATACACCCCTCTTCCTACTCCCAAGAGGCCTTGGGAATCCATCTCAGTGTATTACATGTCTGGCCTTTTGTCCACCAAGAACGACAATGATTGTGTATTTGTGGTGGTTGAATGGTTTTTGAAGATGGCCATTATCACAACCTGTAAGAAGAGCATCAAAGCAACAGATATTGCCAAGCGCTTCTTCGAACGGGTGTGGGTCCATTTTGGGATACCACAGACCATCACCTAAGATCGGGACAACAGGTTTTTCAGCACATTTTGGTCAAGTCTTTGGTCATTCTTGGACACCAAGCTCACTAAATCCACTGCTTTCCACCCCCAAACCAATGGCCAGATAGAGGTCCTCAATCGGATGATTGTGCATGTACAATTTTAAGCATCCACGTAGATGGGATGAGAGTCTTTCCTATGTTCAACAAAACTACAAAAGGGCTCTCCATAGCTCCACCGACCATAGCCCATTTCAGATGGGGTTGGGATTCCAACCCTAGGGTCCCATTGATGTTGCACTACCTCTTGCAACCACATATGAAGAATCTTCCCATGTTCAGTTCGAGGTCAACAAAGCCACCAAATTCATTGAGCAGATTCAACACATCCACAAACAGGTCCATGAGATTTTTCAGAAAGCCAATGCTAAGTACAAGAAGCGCCATGATCAACACCAAATACCGCACCAATTTCAGGTGGGAGACAAGGTCTGGTTACATTTGCAGAAAGAGTACCTTAGAGGGCCCGATTGGAAGCTCCGCTCACTTCACTATGGGCCTTACACTATCACCAAGGTTGTGGGTAGTAATGCTTTTGAGCTCAACACTCCACCCTTCCTTGGCTTGCACCCAATGTTCAATGTGGACCTCCTTCGTCCATATTTTCCACCATTGTTGGACACCTTAGAGATTGCAGAATAGTTGACACCAATAGATTTCAACCATGAATTCATGGAACATGCATACATTGATCAGATAATGGACACATAGGTCAAAAGCACTCGCCAATATAGGATCCAACTTTATTGGGTTGTCAAGGCACGACAGCTCTTACACTAAGGCAAGTGGCTCACCTGGGGCCAAATTTAGCATAAGTTTCCTCACCTGATGGGGGCACTCAATGCAATGAGACCATTGTTTCCTAAGGGGGGAGGATTGATCCATGTGGATATTGGTGGGCACCCACCTATTCCAACTGGCTCCTCTTGACAGTTTTTAGTTCAACACGTTCTTCTGTAATTCTTTGTAATTATGGGTTCTACACTTCCAGGATTGTCTAAATCCCTGCACATCTTCTAGGTGGAGATTGGTGGTCACCCACCTAATCCAACTAGCTTAGTTTGGAAGTTTTCATGTCAGTACATCTTTATGTACTTCCAGGGCCGTTTTGGGGCCCTAAACAATGTTTTTTTGTCTTGCCATAATCAAACGGTATACAAAGTCAGAGTTTGATGGCATAATGTGCAGCTCTTGAAAAGGCATTTCCAATAGGATATCACACGCCGAAAACGGAGGTCGTATGCAAAAGTTATGATTCCAAGAAGTTGAGGTACCAACTTACCCATCGGGGCCCACATGACTTTTGTCGTTTCATCTCCTAGGGTTAGGTTTTTGGATGTCTAGAGTTTTGGCATTCATGAGTAATGTTATAAAGGCCTCTAGAGACTCATTGTAATCATTCTGTTTAAACAGATGCACGTAGCAGCCACATCTCTTCTCAGAGATAGCTACCACCATTCGAGCAAGTTGTTTTCAATTCTGTAGTTTTACAGTTTCAGCCTATTTCATTTATTCAATAGAAGTTATTGTTCATTGGATATTTGTTGTTGTTCTATGTATCTCTGTGTTATTGTATTCAGTATGTTATTCCTTTTGTTTCGCTCATAAATCCGGATCATTCACCCAAATGATGAGGTTGAATTAGTCGGGGTGCTCTCATACCATTGGATGTTCTTCATGGAGAGGTACATGAAAAAATTTAAGGGTTTGCTCGAAAAAGGGAGAAATTGGAGGGCTTTATGGCAGAGGGGTACATAGTATACGAGTCATTTTATTATGCCAATGAGTACATCAAGCAAATTGACGACACATAAGGGGTAGTTGTTCGGGAGGACCATCAAGATGGGGACAAAGGGGAGGGGGAGCTACTCCAAACGAATGGAAAAAGGTGTTTGATAGAGAGTAAGTCAGTTATATTTTGTCAATTTAGCACAGAAACATTATTTACATTGAGGTCGATAATATATATTTCATCCCGTGCTATTTGTTTAGAATTCTTTTATACATTAAGGAATTTACAAATTTTGATGTCATCAATAAATTCATTCTTTAAGTTGATAATATATATTTGATCTCATGCTATTCGTTTTGAATTTTTGTATACATCAACGAATTAAGAAATTGATGCCATCAATAAATTTGTTCTTTACAATGCGGAGGCAACGTGACCATGGGTCGCGTTGTATGAAGAGAAAATAAGGAAATAAGATAGTGACAATAAAGCATTCAGATGGTTGAATGTTGGAAGCATGCCTTATCTTGATCATTTAAAAGAAAATATGACAAAAATATGTCCCAACAATTGGGTGGTTGACCGAATACAAGAAAAATATGTGGTGTCGAGTCGTAACCCACATGGAGAAGATCTGGATGCACTAAACATAGGGATCATGTGCAACAACTCTATAATAACCTCTCTTAGTACCACATTCTATTTATAATATTGCACATGTTAATTGTAACATGTATTATGTTTTTATTAATGTTTCGATTATTAGACATATGACATTGTCCTTTGTTCGCATGTTTACAAGTGAATTTTGTCCCATCTATGTGGGCATATGGACATCGTTTTCACACTAAGATGTTGATGATGGACACATCACACAAGATTGTGGAGTGGAGGTCGAGTTTGACCGATCTAGTCATGCTAGCCACCGTGATGAAAACCTGATAGAGGGGAAGTTAGGCTACATTGGAAAGATACAAGAGATCATGCAAGTGGACTTCTAATCATTTCAATGTGTTATTTTTTGTTGCAAGTGGTGAGATACCTTCAACCGGAGAAATGTAAAGGCAGATCATGATAGGGGGCTAATATTTATTAACTCTAAAAAAATGTGGGTTGAAAGTAAGGAGCCTTATGTTTTCCCAAAACATTGCAACCAAGTGTTTTTTTACCCATATGCGTTGGATGGGGATTGGTGGTTCATACTGAGACATGATCCGAGATCTAAACATCTTTTTTAGAACAATAATGTTACGATGCCAAGCAAGGAAGATAGTCAGGGTGATGGCAACGAAGATTGATTTGTAAGTGATTTGTTTGGACATTTATATTGTGGATGTGTCATTTTATTATGGGTATCTATAATAGAAAATTATGTTTTCTTGTTCTTCATTTTATAATTATGTTGGATATGAAAAGTTAACAACCATTTACAACCACCATATTGAAAATATATTAAATATACATACAAGCATAAGATGTGGTTTTGATATAATTTTATTGTCATATTTATTGTTTATTATAGAAAATTTATGTTGTATTATATTAAAATATGTTTATGTTGACCTTTGAATTACTAATAATTAATTGAGATATTACAAAGTTGGTGGCGTACAATAGTAAAGACTTATTTTAAATTATAGTTTAATTAACAAAAAATGAAGATATTAAAAAATATTCAAACCTCAAAATTTGTATTGTTTGAGAAAATCAAAATTCAAATAAATATATATTTACTTTGATGGAACTTATAATGAAAATTTCAACAAAATAACTTCATGCAACATCTACAGTGCTTGTGGTGTTGGCATTACCAACTTTGATGGCATTCCCCACCTTAACTAGTGCAACTATCATGGCCTTCACCTATACCACTCCATCATTTAGTTTTATAATCATATAAACTTATATTAATCATTATTTTTTCATTTTCCTTGAAATAAGTATTAATATAGGAAGGATGTGGAAATTTTAATAGTGTTTTTTTCTAGAGCCTAGTCATAATTAAAAAAAATTTTAATGATCCATACTTATTTGAAAGTATAAAAACCTTTGTCAATTTTTTTAATTCTTAAAATACTAATTATAAAATGTTGGGTGATATTATTTTGTAAAAGAAGATTCATAAAGTCTGTATTAGAGTAAAGAATTGCGAAATCATTTCATCGAAAATGTATAGATCAAAATGTATTATTATTCTCTATATTTATTATCTTAAATTTAATTGCATAAATTATATATATTATAATAGTTGGATAATATAAATTAATAAAATCTTTGGAAAAATTAAATATAATAATTGTGATTTTAGTAAACAATTATATTATAACTTTGTCTTGTAATCTTTGAATAATAAAAATTTTAAAAATAACATTATTATTACATCATCATCATTATTATTAGTGAATAATTATGTTATAATGTTATTATTATAATATATGAAAAAGACATAAATATTCAAACAACCATTTCACTCATCATATTTGAGTATTTTTTTTTCTAAACGCGTTTAATCAACATAATGTATCTTGTTGGACAACAAACAATTCACCTTGAACAACATCTAAACATTATATGACATTAATGGTTATAACTTTTTGCTATCACAATCCAAATTAAACACTTTCATAAATGTAAAGTTAAACATTATATGGCACTTGTAAATTTAAATGAGTGATACATATAAAATTTCACTTAAAAACAAAGAAATCATTAACAATGTTTGTCATTAACATACTCATAATACATTTTATAAATCAAACAACAATGACAACCACAACATTATATGAAAAACAGAATATACATGAGCAATATACATATGAATATACATGCCAAACATACATATCAATAAAATATGCAATAAACATGTCATATATAGATCTCGAGTCAAGTATAAAACAATCAATATAAATGTTAATCATTACCACTACTAGTTAGGTCAACAACCAGAGCCAGGTGCATTAGTGTCTCTACTACCAGAGGTAGAGCCTCTATCAAGAAAAACTATCTCAAAAATAAATGTCGGTAAAAGTGCATTATCTAGTGTCTCTATATCAATATTTTGAAGACGTGTAGCAGTACCCGATGTGAACATAGTGTATGTTATCGTGCAAACTGTAGGTTGGACAAAGCCCAACCCAATCCACAAGATGGCAAGAACTATGGGAGAGTCTACCCATTATCACATTAGATAAACCCTCCCCTGCTTTAGTGAAGGAGAAATCGTACACAAGGGGGGAATCTTGGGTGACCCTACGGGGAAAAGAGATAAAAAAATGGAGCAGTGGAAAGATAACCCTCCATATAGGTCAAAGATGGAAATGAACGCAGACTTGAGAGGATGTCTTGTGGTTGAGGGAAGTTGCCAAAGGTCTTGAGTACCTGCACCAAAGTGTTATAACTACCCGAGACAAGACAAATTGAACAGATACAAGCCAAGATATTCAATGGACAAGCAAGTGAAGCTTGTTGTCCTATGTAGAAACAACAAACAATGATATAAATCAGCAAGTAAATGATAATTAAGACTGCGAGATATGCCACTAAAAGTCAAGTAAAGATGCAAGAGATAAAGCTAGTAACGACTAGTATAACTCAAGTGATATAAAGCAAGACTTTAGTGACAATATAGGGTTGCTAAATGATGTTATTGTAGAGATATTATGAAATCCATATGGATGTAGCAAACATATGCTACAGCAACAAGATCTACCCCTAAAAATTAGCAAACAACTTGTCCAATGATTATCCAATATCAAGTAGTTTAACAATGACAACTTGTAAGCAAACTTTAGTGGTAGATCAGTGAGCAAAACAAGTGTTAAAGAGTAATTTGTTGCAACCCTAATGGTTGTAGCTTGAATTTATAACAGCACCAAGAGATCCTTGGGCAACCAAGACACCTTAGCAGCCTTAGAAATCCTAAAGCACATAGAAAAGATTCCAACTAAAACAATTTCAATATCTTGTAATTTCGTATATACCAATGCAATGATTTGTACTTCTCCAATGCAAGAGATTAGTGCCTAAAGCTATTGGGTTATGGAGTCTTTTAATGAATGAGTTAATTATGCTACTTCCTTTGGGGTGTAATTCCTTTTACTCCATAAGACAAGAAAGTCTGGCTAGGAAAAAACAAGGAGGGTGTAAGCCCTTTTACTCCTCCTAGTAACCCTTTGTACTATAGATTATTCAAGACAATTATGATAGTGTTAGTGGGGTTGTATGCCCTTATACTCCCCAGGAGCTTAGCAAATTAACCTTGCAACTAAGAAAAAAGCAATAACAAAGCAAAGATTCCCTACCTAGTCCAAGCATCAACAAAATAAACTCCTTTTTAACAAAGAAAATTCCATCACAATGAAAGAATTAGCCTCCAAGAGAGATAGTGCATCACTTCTTCATCCAATAGCAAAGACAAACCATCACAAGAGCAAGTAAAAGAGAGAGATATGTAAAATTTCCCAAGAGGGGCACAAGTTTCAGCCAAGGAGTCTTTCTCCCAAGTGAGACTTATGTCAAAATAAAATGAAAATGATCCTTATTTATACAAATCCCCTAAAAAGTGCTTGTCCACATAAATTAGGGTAAACCACAAAGTAAGGAGGCCAACCTACTTTAATTTTCCCCTTTAAAACACAAAATTCAATTTGCACATAAATTAAACCCTAAAACATGACGTCATCTCTTCAAGGAGTGACGTTTTGGCACTTTGGTCAAGTCGTTAAGCTTGAGGAGGAAATCATTGGGCCTCCAAATGCCTTCCCTTCATGTGTGGGGTCTTCTCTTCAAGGTAGAAGGAATCCCCCTCGTCAAAAGTGCTCAAACATCACCATCACCACCAAAACCCTAACCCTAGGTTGATGTCAAGCCCTCTAAAGTGATGTTTTGGTTTCCAAAGGCGAATCAGTGGTCTTGTAGGGGCTAGGTGAGGTCCTTTGTAGAGTCTTCCTTTACCTCCAAAGGAAAGGTTCATCTTCCATCCTTCCCCAAGGTGTGGGTCATGGCATCCAACCTGTGGGATTCTTGCCCCATGAAGACCCAAGTTGGGTTTGTTCCTCCAAATCATCCACCAGTCAAGGTCCTGCAAAGACAGACAAGTGCGCCCTCCAAGGATCTCAATTCAAAGCATCATGGCAAGAAAAATCACATTTAATATAAGATCCATTCAAGGATGTACATCAAAAACTGCCTCATCAAATTAAACAGGTGCTCAAAGGCCCTATGTAATTTTCCAAGTTTAGGTATGGGAGGGTTGAAAAAGTAACCTATTGGGTGAATCTTTCCTTAAGTCAAGGAGTGTTTCCTAGGTGGAAACCTCTTTAAGTCATGTGGAGAAGATGAAGTGGATGGGGGGTTAAGACCTTTGGGCTTGGGTTTCATGACATACAATTCATATTGTCTCATTTATGGGTGCCTTTGTAGAGGGCATGTTGCACCTTCGTTTTCAATGCATCCTTTTTCCAAGCTCATTTATTGCCATTTGTTTTTTAAGATGTTTCTAGGTTGAAGCCAAGGTGGGGCTTCTACCTAAGCATGAAAAATGTTTCCCACCTTGACCCTACCCTGGTCACATTATGCTTCCCCAAGTTGAAGAAATGTGTGGGACTTCTACCTAAGCATGAAAAACATTACCCACACAAACTCTCCCTTGGTTGGCATTTTTATATTGTTATTTTCCACGGGTCCCATCAGTTTCTTATGAGAGACATTTCATTGTCCTAGGGATCCCTGGGCGAGCATATAGAAGGTTTATGATTGGCTTTTATATTTTTCCAACTACAAACCTCTAGGCATCCAACCTCTTCTTCCCATGAAATGAGGTACAATCCCTTCTTGGGTCAATACACCCGAAAATCCCAAAAGATAAGGAGACAAACAAGAGGTGAAGTGATGAAAAATGGTAAGTATGATCAAGAATGGCATGATGATTTGTCAAGGATACCTCCTAGTAGCAAACCCATCCCTAAGGGTGACCACTTACTAGGGTGTAATGTCAACCACCAAGGTGAAACAATGCAAAGAGCATAATTTCCAAGTAAACATTCTATAATCAAAAGCAACTTTAAATGCAACATACTCAAATGCTTGAAATATTAAAGTTACACTTACCACAATACTTGAGTTGTACCTCATGGAGCAATACCCTTCGTCTTCTGAAAGCAAGTTGATGTGGGGGATGTTGTCGTCATGAATCCAAGAACTGTAGTGGTGAAGTGGGTCTTTGTTTGTGCATGTGGACGTTGTCAGTCATCTGTCTCTCGGTACTCCATGTCTACAACCTGAGGGCCTCAATACATCATCTCCTTAGTTATCCCTATAAATTAGGGATAACATTTATCTCCTACTTGGGGACATGTACTCATCGTAGAGTGTATGATATCTTCAACATCTCCTGGTCAAACATGTGCCTACACTAAAACATGAAAACATAAAATCTAGGGTGGTTCTATCACCCTTTGTCCATATATATCATAAATCAAAATCTCAAAAATAACAACTAATCTACAAAAGGAAATTTTGTATTTTTCATATATATGATGAAAGAAAAACATGTAAATCAATAATGCAAGTAGAGCAAAATGAAATGCAGTTAAATTACTATGAACAATCAAGATGCAAAATGAAAGAAAGCAAGATGACATACGTACTTACTTGGGGCCCTGAAGATTAGGTCTTGCAATGTCAAGTGAAGTCATACAACCATTGCAACCACATGTTCATTATTTCATCAAGGCATCTCCCCCTATGCTTAATCATGTAATAAAACAAAGATAAGTTAAGCAAAAAATAACCATGAGCATAAATAGACATATAATTAATCATGAAATGAAACTCATGGAGATGGGTGGGATGGAGGAGATTGCATTGAAAACATAAACCACAAGCTTGATGATCCAGGAAATCCTGCCTGCAAGGATAGCCACGAACTCGATCAATCCATCTTTGAAAAGCGTCACCATATATAGACGATGACTTGTCTTCATCTTCCTTTAGCACATCACTGCTTCTTGAAGACTGAAAGGAGATGAGAGATCTCAACAAGACCATGAAATTTCCTTGAGAAGGAGAGGTGAGATAAGGAACAACCTTGGGTCTAGAGAAAGAATCATCCCCAAAACCCAAAGTGTGTTGTCTCTTTATCCACAAATCCTTGCAAAAATCCCTGAGATGAAAATATTGTTGTTTTGTAGAGTGAGTCTATGATCGTTTTGAGCTGGCCACGATGTTATCTTCATCCAGATCTAAGTATCATGGCAAATGAAAATTCTCAACGCATAATGGATCTGAGTCCGATACACATGACTAGTCTTAAAGTATGATTGAAATCATTATGAGCACATTGCAACAAGTCATCCTTAAAAAGATGAAATAAATCCATGATCATATCGTCATTGAGCTGCCAAGAGTCTTAATCATATGCAAGTGAGGACCAGTTTCTTGGAGATCATAACTCAAACCCTTTTGCACGAGAAACACCCTCAATGTCGTAAATGGGGTCTCTATCAAAATTGAAACAACCAATATCCCATCTACGTCTATATGCTCATCAACCATATCCAAGGGTTCTTTCACAAGACCATCAATGTGACTGAAATTGACCATCTCTTTGTCTTCGTGTGCAGGAATAATAGAGTTTAGGGCGGCTTCAACTGGATCTTCAGATTCTTCATCATTGAGACTAATTGCTTCTTCAAATTCATGTGCAAGGGGAAGGCAAGGCTGGACAACTTCACCTTCATCAAGCGGGATAGAAGATAATGGTGTCTCATGAGGTTTCTCAACATGTCGCACCTCATCAGAATTTCCCTTCCTCTTCATGGATATGCCCCCCCGTCGCCTCTTCATCACAAGGGGCTTGATCCTTAATGCAGAGCGCTTTGTTTGTTTTTTCCAAAAAGGAAAACTCTCGTTCTTCTCGTCGTTGTAGACTTGTTCTTTGGTAGGTGATGTTTTGTCAAGATCATGTACTTCCTTTGATTCTACCCCTTTGTAGAGATGTTCTTCAAAGGGAATAACTTTTAAAATCTCAATCAACTCCAAAGGATGCATCCTTTCCTGAAAAACATCCTCAAGGTACTAAATAGTATCTTGAAATTGTTGAGACTTCTGTCCATAACACTTGAGAAATTCTCAGACAAAGATGACTAAGTCCTCTGGAATGCCAGCATGCTTGACCAAATATCCTTGTTTATCATTCATGGATAGCAAGAACGATTGCATCAAAGAACCTTTCCGGATTATTTGATACCAACAAATGAATTTGAAAAACTCGGTAACATGTGTAACGACACGACTGAACTTGGATTACCATCAAATTTTGGGATATGATCCCATGCTTTTAGTAGGTATTTATCATATACCTTCATGGTTCAGAAGATGGAAAATGTAATCCAAGAAAAGAGGGTTCTTGAGTTGTGGAGTCTCTAGATGAATGTAAGCTCATCGAGAAGGGAAAGGGAAATTCCCTCAAGTGGAGTCATCAGGCAAACTAGGAAAGGCTTCGGGATAGTTTGCCAAAGTGTCGTTAAGGCACGAAAGAGGATTCAAAATCCTCCCGGCCAACGACTCCAAAATGTTATCGCGCAAATTGTAGGTTGGGAAAATCCTGACCCAATCCACAAGATGGCGAAAACTATGGGAGAGTCCACCCACTGTCACCTTAGATAAACCCTCCCCTCGCTTTAGTGAAGGGAAAATACTACACAAGGGGGGAGTATTGAGTGACCCTAGGGGGGAAAGAGATGGAAAATGGAGTAGTGGAAAGATAACCCCCTATAGGTCAAATATGGAAATGAAGGGAGGCTTGAGAGGATGTCTTGTGGTTGAGGGAAGTTGCCAAAGATCTTGAGTACGTGCACCAAAGTGTTAGACCTGCCCGAGACAAGACAAATTGAAGAGATACAAACCAAGATATTCAATGGACAATCAAGTGAATCTTGTTGTCCTATGTAGCAGCAGTATAAAATGATATAAATCAAACAAAGGAAATGATAATTAAGACTGCTAGATATGCTACTAAAAGTCAAGTAAAAATGCAAGAGATAAAGCTAGTAACGACTAGTATAACTCAAGTGATATAAAGCAAGACTTTAGTGACGATATAGGGTTGTTAAATGATGTTATTGCAAATATATTATGACAACCTTATGGCTGTAGCAAACATATACTACGGCAGCAAGATCTACCCCAAAAAATCAGCAAACAACTTGTCCAATGATTAGCCAATATCAAGTAGTTTCACAATGACAACTTGTAAGCAAATTTTAATGGTAGATTAGTGAGTAAAACAAGTGTTAAAGTGTAATTTGTCACAAGCCTAATGGTTGTAGATTGAATTTATAACAGCAATAAGAGATCCTTGGGCAATCAATATGCCTTAGTGGCCTTAGCAACCCTAAAGCACGTAAAAAGGGTTCCAACTAAGACAATTTTAATATCTCGTAATTTCATGTATACTAATGCAATGATTTTTATTTCTCCAATGCAAGAGATTAGTGCCTAAAGCTATTGGGTTATGGAGTATTTTAATGAATGAGCTAGTTATGCTACTTCTTTAGGGGTTTAAGCCCTTTCACTCCCCAAGGCAAACAAGGCTCGCTAGGAAAAAACTAGGAGGGTGTAAGCCCATTTCCTCCTCCAAGTAACCCTTTGTACTATAGATTATTCAAGACAATTGTGATAGGCTTAGTGGGGTTGTATGCCCTTATAGTCCCCAAGATCTTAGCAAATTAACCTTGCAACTAATAAAGAAGCAATAACAAAGCAAAAATTCCTTACCTAGTCCAAGCATCAACAAGATAAACTCCTTTTTAACTAAGAAAATTCCATCACAATGCAAGAATTAGCCTCCAAGAGAGATAATGGATCACTTCTTCATTGAATAGCAGAGAAAAACCATCACAAGAGCAAGTAGAAGAGAGATATGTAAAATTTCCCAAGAGGGGCGCAAAATTCAGCCAAGGAGTCTTTCTCCCAAGTGAGAGTTATGTCAAAATGAAATGAAAATGATCCTTATTTATACAAATCTCCTAAAAAGTGTTTGTCCACATAAATTAGGGTAAACCACAAAGTAAGGAGGCCAACCTCCTTTTGCTTTGCCCCTTTACAACATAAAATTTAATTTTCACATAAAGTAAACCCTAAAACATGATGTCATTCCTTCAAGGAGTGATGTTTTGACACTTTGGTCAAGTCATTGAGCTTAAGAAGGAAATCGTTGGGCCTCCAAAGGCCTTCCCTTCATGTGTGGGGTATTCTATTCAAGGTACAAAGAACCCCCCTCATCAAAAGTGCCAAATTTCCATCAAACATCACCATCACCACCAAAACCCTAGCCCTAGAGTGATGTCAAGCCCTCTAAAGTGACGTTTTGGCCTCCAAAGACAAAATCATTGGGCTTGTAAGGGCTAGGTGAGGTCCTCCATGGAGTTTTCCTTTGCCTCCAAAGGCAATGTTCATCTTCCATACTTCCCCAAGGTGTGGGTCATGGCATCTAACATGTAGGATTCTTGCCCCCATGAAGGCCCAAGTTGGGCTTGTTCCTCCAAATCGTCCACTACTTAAAGTCCTGCAAAGATAGACAAGTGCACCCTCCAAGGATCTCAAGTCAAATAATCATGGCAAGTAAAATCACATTTTATATAAGATCCATTCAAGCATATACTTCAAAAAATACCTCATCAAATTAAACACGTGCTTAAAGACCCTATGCAATTTTCCAAGTTTAGGTATGGGAGAGTTGACAAAGTGACCTATTGTGTGAATCATTCCTTAAGTCAAGGAGTGTTTCCTAGGTGGAAACCTCTATAAGTCATGGGGAGAAGATGAAGTGGATGGGGGTTAAGGCCTTTGGTCATGGGGTTCATGACATACAAGGGTTAGTTTTGTCTCATTTATTGGTGCCTTTGTAGAGGGTGTGTTGCACCTTCGTTTTCAATGCATCCTTTTTCCAAGCCCATTTATTGCCATTTGTTTTTGAGATGTTTCCAAGTTGAAGCGAAGGTGGGGAT
This sequence comes from Picea glauca, assembly GCA_000966675.3. Lineage (NCBI taxonomy): Eukaryota > Viridiplantae > Streptophyta > Pinopsida > Pinales > Pinaceae > Picea > Picea glauca. Next base: position 470,724 of record JZKD02S1648504.1, on the reverse strand, counting down.
TCTACCTAAGCATGGAAAATGTTTCCCACCTTGACCCTACCCTGGTCACATTATGCTTCCCCAAGTTGCAGACAATGTGTGCGACTTCTACCTAAGCATGAAAAACATTGCCCACACGCGCTCTACCTTGGTTGGCATTTTTATATTGTTATTTTTCACGGGTCCCATCAGATTCTTATGAGAGACATTTCATTGTCCTCGGGATACCTGGGCTAGCATATATAAGGTTTATGATTGGCTTTTATCTTTTGTCGGCTACAAACCTCTTGGCCTTCAACCCCTTCTTCCCATGAAATGAGGTACAATCACTTCTTGGGTCAATGCACCCGAAAAACCCAAAAGATAAGGAGACGAACAAGGGGTGAAGTGATGAAAAATGGTAAGTATGATCAGGAATGACACAATGATTTGTCAAGGAGACCTCCCAGTAGAAAAACCATCGCTAAGGGTGACCACTTACTACAACGGAATGTCAACCACCAAGGTGAAATAGGGCAAAGAACATAACTTCCAAGAAAACATTCTATAAGTAAAAGCAGCTTTAAATGCAACATACACAAATGCCTGAAATATTAAAGTGATACTTACCACAATACTTGACTTGTACCTCATGGAGCAAGACACATCGTCTTCCGGAAGCAAGCTGACGTGGGGGATGTCGTCGTCATGAATCCATGAGCTGTGGTGGCGAAACGGGTCTCTATCTGTGCATGTAGACGTTGTCGGTCATCTTTCTCTCTGTACTCCATGTCTGCACCCTCAGGGCCTTGATCCAGATCTTATGAGCAGAACAAAATGACTACAGATTATTAACATGTGCTTAACACAAAACAACAAAGATATAGTAAAACTAGTTTTCTATTCAATAAGGAAATAAGTTGAAACTGCAAAATGCAGCGGAAACAAGTTTGTTGGAATGGTGGCGGCTTATCTCTGAGAAGAGATGTGACGGTTGCGCTCATTCGCAAGAAGATGATCACAATGATGCTCTAAAGGAATTTTTACAATAAACAGGAATGCCAAAAACCCTAGACATCCAAAAACCTAACACTGGGATATGAAGCGCCAAAAGTCATGTGGGCCTCGTTTGGGTAAGTTAGTACATCAACTTCCCGGGGTCGTAACTTTTGCATATGATCTATGTTTTAGGCGTATGATAGCCCGTTGGAAAGGTATCATTGAGGAGATTCATTTTGGGGGAAATATGGAAGGAACTTCCTTATTGCTCCTCGTTTACCCCAAAAAAATCGTTTGTCGCCTCAAAACGGCTACGAAAGTGAAAAAATAGTAAATTACCAAAATTGCCAGAAAAATGTTTTGATCCAGTTGGAAAATTGGGTGGCCACCGATATCCACGTGGATCAATCCTCCCTCATTAGGAAGCAATGGTCTCCATTTCCTTGAGTTCCCCCATCAGATGAGGAAATTTCTGTTGAATTTGGCATCCGGTGAGCCACTTGCCTTGGTGCAGGAGCTGCCCTGCTTTGACAACTCGCTAAAGCTGGATCCTTTGCTATCGAGTGCCCTTGATCTGTGTGTCCACAATCTAATCATTGGATGCCTATTGTAGGCAGTTGGGGTTGAGCTCTGTTGGTGTCAGTTGTTCTACTACTTCAGAGGTGTCCAATAATGGTGGGAAGTAAGGGCAAAGGAGATCCACGTTGAACACTAGGTGCAGGCCAAGGAAAGGAGAAATGTTGAGCTCAAAAGCATTATCCCCCACAGCCTTGGTGATGGTGTATGACCCATAACAGAGTGGGAAAAGCTTCCGATGGGATCCTATAAGGTGTTCTTTCTGCAAGTGCAACCAAACTTTGTCGCCCACCTAAAACTTATGTGGCACCCGATGTTGATCACAGCGCCACTTGTACTTATCATTGGACTTATGTAGGATATCCTGAACCTGTTGGTGGATGTGTTGGATTCACTCAATAAAGTGGGTGGCTTTGTCAGCTTCAATTGGAGCAAGAGATGAGTTGGTCGAGGTGACCGCAAGGGGAAATGCAACATCTATGGGACCCAATGGTTGGAATCCCAACCCCACCTGAAAGGGGTTGTGGCCGATTGAGCTATGCAAGGCTCGGTTGTAGCTATGTTGGACATAGGGAAGGCTCTCATCCCATGTGCGAGGGTGATTTGAATTATACATGCGAAGGATATGCACAATCATTCGATTTACGACCTGAGTTTGGCCATCTGTCTGGGGGTGGAAGGTTGTGAATTTGGTGAGCTTGGTGTCCAGCAGTGACAAGAGGCTCGACCAAAATGTGCTGAGAAATCAAATGTCCTGATCTGAGACAATGGTTTGTGGGATTCCAAAATGTACCCAGACTCATTCAAAGAAGAGCTTGGCAATGGCCTCTATTGTGATGTTCTTCTTGTAGGCAACCATAATCACTATCTTAGAAAAGTGATCAACAACCACAAAAACACAGTCATTTCCCCGCTTGGTGGACGGGAAGCCCGACATGTAGTCCATTGAGATGGATTCCCATGGCCTGTCAGGAGTAGGAAGAGGGGTGTACATGCCTTGTTTCTTGGTGGTTGGATTGGCAATAGCGTAGGCAATGTAGGACCTGATATACTTGTTGACCTCCTGTCGAAGTTTCGGCCAGTAGAAATGTTTTTGTAGCATCGCCACTATCTTTTCGACGTCAAAGTGTCCTGCCACCCGACTGTAGTGGGATTCCCATATCAGCTTCGCTTGTTCGCTTGATGGAATACAAATATGGACCAGACGACACAACAACCCATCCTAAAGATGGAAATTATCGACAATTGTGTTTGCACCCAACATTTGGTAGGTGGTGGCGAAGTCTGGGTTTGTCTCATATAGTTGGGGCCATCCAAAGGTCTCATGACCGCAAGAGTCTATCACCATGGTGAGTGCCGCGACTAGCAGTCTGCTGAGTCAATCAGTGATGCGATTGGTGCTTCCTGTTTTATACTTGATGTTGAGGTGGAATTGTTGCAAGTATGTGGACCATTTTTTATGGTGGTCATTCTACAATTTTCCTTGTGTCTACATGAACTGCAGTGGCTTATGATCAGTGTGTATGACAGTTTCCTTCCCAAGAATGTAATGTCTCCACTGGCTTATGATCAATGTGTATGACAGTCTCCTTCCCAAGAATGTAATGTCTCCACTGGCCGCAGGCTTGCACAATGGAGTACATTTCTTTGTCGTAAGTATGGTACTTACGGACAACATCTGATAGTGTCTCACTATGATAGGCCACGAGGTGTTCATGCTGACTGAGAACGGCACCCACACCATAGTCTAAAGCATCTATCTCGATCTCAAAGGATTGCTCCAGGTCTGGTAGTGAAAGTATTGGGGTTGAGCATAAGCATTGCTTGAAATAATTGAACGCTTGTTGTTGCGATCGGCCCCACGCAAATTTCGCCTTACCACCACCGCTGGTTATTTGGCCAAGGGCCCATGCAATATGGGAGAATCCCAACACGAACCTGCGGTAGAAATTGGCAAGGCCCAAGAAGCTCCGAAGCTCAGTGAGTGTGGTTGGGGCTGGCCAGTCACGGATGACTTGGATCTTGGCTAGACCCACATGTACGCCATGTTGATCAACGATGTAGCCCAGGTAATGGAACCTGTCCATGCTGAAGGAGCATTTTTCCGTGTTGGCGTATAGCTTGTGCTGCCACGGGGTGTGCAGAACCTATTGAATATGCTGCAAGTGTTTGGCCCAAGTCTTGTTGTAAATGGGAATGTCATCCAGATACACCACTACAAAAGTATTGGTGAATGGTCACAGGATATCATCCATCATCCTCATGAAAGTGGCTGGAGCATTTGTCAAACCAAAGGGCATGACCAAATATTCAAAAAGGCCTTCCTTTGACTTGAAGGCGGTCTTCCATACATTTGTTTGTTCTATCAGGACCTGGTGGTAGCCAGACTTCAGATCAATCTTGCTGAAGTATTTGGCCTCCGTGAGTTGATCAAGGAGATCGTTGATTCAGGGAATCGGGTACCGGTTTCTGACTGTGATTTTATTCAGAGCCCAGTAATCAATGCAGAGTCGTCAGGTTCCATCTTTATTATGTACCAACAGAATTGGGCTCCCACAAGGTGATGAGCTGGGATAGATGTGCCCCTTGTGGAGCAGTTCTTGGATCTGTCACTTGATCTCCTCATTCTCTAATAGAGAGCAACGATAGACTGGCCCATTGGTCAGCGGTGCGTCGGGGGTCAGATTAATGGGGTGCTTGACCTGGCAGTGTAGAGGTACCCCGGTAGGTGAGAAGAAGATATCTGAGTATTCTTTGATGACCTTATCTACTTGCTTTTGTTGTGTGGAGAGGTCAGCCGCAGAGACCCTGGATGTGGCTGGATCTTTTTCTTATTCTGAGAGTGAATCACGAAGAAGACAAACTTCCCCGTCTGAGAGATGACCTTCCTACATTGCTTAGCAGAGATCAAGGAAATAACACTAGGTGGGACTGCCTCGGGTATCCTGTACAATTTCCTGTTCAAAGTAATAATAACACTACGAGGCCTAGACTCATATACAATATGACGTTTCCATAAATAAGGTTGGCCCAAAAGAACATCACAAACTTCGAGAGGAGCAACATCATACAATACCTCATCTTTGAAGGGCTTGATGTCGTATGACAATCGACATTGTTGGCTGACGCAGAGATCGCTTCCTTGGCGGAGCCATCCAATAGTGTAGGGTTGTGGGTGCAGCGTTGTCGGCAGGGCCAACCGCTTGACGACCTCTGCTAAGATGAGGTTCTTCTGGCTATCGCTATCAACGATGAAGTGCAGTGGGGTGCCTTTTACCCACATCTGTGAAAGGAAGAGGCGTTCTCCTTCTTTTGGCTCATTTGGTTCACCAGGTTGGAGCTTGGTGGTAGTAACGATGGCACTAGGTTCCGCGTAAATGATCCATCTTCCCCTTTCTAGTTCTGGCTCAGAGTCAGAGCCTGCATCTGATTCAAAGGCTTTCACTTCAGCCACCAGGGACTACTTTGAGTGACAGTCAACAATGTTATGCTAAGGGCTCTTATGGAAGTCGCACCACTTCCCCGTATCTTTCTTTGTCTTTCAGGTGTCCTTCTTTACTTCCAGCTTGGACTGGTTGTCCTAATACTATCCATATTTGCTATGTCCTTTGTTCTATGGGTTGGGGCCACCCTCTCCTGGATTTTGTTGTGCGGGGTTCCCAAGCCCAAATTGCCACGTCTTTTGTTTGAGCTTCTGCTTGATTTTGATGGCATATCGGTAGGCCACGCCTAAGGATGAGATGTCCATAAATTCCATTTTTGTCTGGATGTATCTATGCAGAGAACCACGATACTTGAGCACCAGATGTCGCTCCGAATCTTTGATACCCATCTTGGTGCACAAGGTATGGAAGATATTTGTGAAATCTGGCACTGCTTGGTCTCTTTCTTGCCGCAGTGTGGTCCATTTGGTATACAAGTCATCTTAACTTTCGACAGGGTCGTGTTGTTCCTTAATAGCAACCCTGAAGGATTCCCAAGTGGCCATGACTATAAATAATGAGGGTTCCTCTGTTTCCTTTTTCTCACAGAAAGTTTCCCACCAATCTTTGACATGGGGAACGACTTTGAGGAGCGCAAAAGTAATATTTTCTCTATTCGAAAAGTTATGGACAGAAAAATACCCTTCTAGTAGATTCAACCACTTGTCTACAGCATCTGCGTCTATATGACATTCAAATATAGGAATATCGAAGTTTATTTGTACCTTGAAGGGGGCGGTGCCTCTGCTCGAAGAAGATGTGTCGCCTGTTGGTAGCCGCCGAAGGATTTGCGCAAAACTATCCATCATCTCGTTCCTTTGTTGCGTGAGGGCTTCATCAATCAATAGTTTGAAAGGATCTCTTGTCCCATCATCTTTCTTTTCTCCTACCATGAGAGGTTGCTTAGGCGTGTGAGAGCTTTTGTCTTCAAGAGAAACAAGTTGGAGACCCAACTCTTTGTACTCCGACCTCGTTGGGGATGTGCATTAAGACGACAAGGAATAGACCGCTCTGATACCACTGATCCGGATTTTATGAGCAGAACATAATGACTACAGATTATTAATAGGTGCTTAACACAAAATAACAGAGATACAGTAAAACTGGTTTTCTATTCAATAAGGAAATAAGTTGAAACTGTAAAATGCAGCGGAAACAAGCTTGTTGGAATGGTGGCGGCTTATGTCTGAGAAGAAATGTGACGATTGTGCTTATTCGCAAGAAGATGATTACAATGAGGCTCTGAAGGACTTTTTACAATAAACAGGAATGTCAAAAACCCTAGGCATCCAAAAACCTAACCCTAGGAGATGAAGCGCTAAAAGTCATGTGGGCCCCGTTTGGGTGAGTTAGTACATCAACTTCCCAGGGTCGTAACTTTTGCATACGATCTCTGTTTTAGGCATATGATAGCCCGTTGGAAAGGTATCGTCGAGGAAATTCATTTTGGGGGAAATATGGAATTAACTAAATATTTCTCCTTGTTTTCCCAAAAAACATCGTTTAGGGCCTCAAAACGGCTCTGGAAGTGAAAAAATAGTAAATTACCAAAATTGCCAGAAAACTGTTTTGAGCCAGTTGGAAAAGGTGGGTGGCCACCGATATCCTCCTGGATCGGGCCTTGAGACATCATCTCCTTAGTTATCCCTATAAATTAGGGATAACATTTTCAAAAGCACCAAAATCTTGTGACACATGTGGAGGAAGAGGAGAAGGAGGAGGAGGGAGATCGATGGATGATGACACATGTGGACTAGGAGAAAGACAATGATCGATGGATGCTGACATAAATGGAGGAGGAGGGGGAGGATTAGTAGAATATGGTGATGCATGTGGAAGAGAAGTAAGAGGAGGAAGAGGATCAGACGTGGATGCAAGATCAGACACATGTGCATGGGAAGCAGGAGGAGTATGAGGAGGATCGGACATGGATGCGGGTTTAGACACATGTGGAGGGTAAGCAACAAGATAGGTAGTTGGTGCAACTAACTCGTGTGGAGGAGAATCAAGAGGAGGAGGAGGAACATGTGGTGGAGTAGAGGATGTGGATGGCTCTGCTAATGAGCTAGATGCAGTGGGATCATGAGCAACACCCCTCAACATCTTGATGAGGTTGATGGCACCAAAAATATGATGCATCAACATCGTCAGTTCACAAGGGAAATGCCTCCATATGGTAGAGAGATCATATACCCATAATATGTCTCTAATGGGTGTGGGTACCACTACGTGACTAGTCATGACACGATATAGCTCATGTGCCACCTCTAACCGAACTCTCATATCCAGCCTACATGGCATGTGGGGTCTTTGTACTACTGGAGGTTGGTCCTCTACCTCCTCCATCACCTAATCCTCATGTTGGGGTGGTGCATCCCCAACATATGTGCCAGTATCTGCAAATAATAATAATAATAATAATAAGATAATTGAAACAAAATGATACAATAAAGTACATGTGCATTAAATAAGACATAAAAATATGCAAATAGATTCATCAAAACATAAGAATAGTATTGCCTCTCTCATATGTTGGATCCTCTATTGTAAATCAGATGTTCGGACATGCTCTCCAATCCATCCCCACATACAATTACTCTGCAATATCGAGGACAGGATTGTCCTCGCTAGACAATAAATCAAATACCGCCCTACCCACCGGAGTAATGGGATACTCCTACTGGCCCCTCTTGGGCATCAACTTCCCCACTTGCGCATATGCACATCAAACATAGGCCTAGCAGGAAAGCGTGGTACTTCTTGTAATGTCCCTCCTTATGGTTGTTATAAATTTCCCCTTGATGCTACAATATCCTAGTGGTTTTCTGGCACATGACTTTCATCAAACACTTGACAAACAAGCCCAAAACTCACTATACTAACCCTTTGACTGTTGTTGTTATGTTTTGAGAGTGTTATTGGTTCATGAATTTTTACAAACACTTTGTTAACATGCTCAAAAACCAATATCAAACCCCCTCATTTGGGCCGATGTAATATTTAGTGTATTTTCTAGTTCATGCATTTTGTCGATAACATGTTATAACTCCACTATAATGATCCCTTGTTGCTGCTATTGTATTTATTGTTTGTTGTTTTTTATTTTCAGTTAGTTTTTCAAAGGAGAAAGGGTGGATTTGATGCCAAATAAACATGCATAACTCAAACAAGGTATAACAACAATATTGTATTCATTTAGTGCCCAAACAACAATTATAACAACAATGATATATATGAATAAACTGCCATCTTTATTATGGATCTAATCTGAAGGTTTACATAGCCATATAACTCACAAATTTATCTTGAAGGTCACTTACAATGGATGGCAATATTGTTGTGAGAATGTGAATGAAAATGGGATAAAAATTATGGTTGTAGCAACGTCCAAAAACCCCACAAATCTGTTGCAAAATGATCTCTTCCACCGAGAATTCGCTACCTAGAGAATACTCGCCCCCCTTTGAGAGAAATCGGCCCCTCCACACTAAAACTCTACCCAACAATGATGTAACTCGTCCCAACAAGTGTAAATCGACCCCAACAATAATAAACTCGACCCCTCTCACAAGGAAAATGACTTGCACAGTGATATCACAGCCCTATCACAGAAGACTTGGTTGTTGTAAGAGAAAATTGATTTCCTAAAGAAGAAATATGATCTCAACAAAACCCCAATTGTTGAAAACGATGGAAATCGGCCTCCAAAAGATATCTCAGCCTGTACAAGAGAAAATGTGTCTTCTTCAAACCCCAAGCTGTTGCAAAATGTGGATCAACTCCACAACAATGGATGCAAGTGGAAAACCTGAATGATATTCGCCACCAAATGGCTAGGGTGGATCTCTCACCATCGAAACCCGATTAGCTAGGGTGGAATCTTTCATCGCCAAAACCAATCCAAACCAAGGTTTACTCCAAACCCTCAAAGGCTCCAAGAGCTCTCCAAATCAAATCAAATAATCATCAACATAATGAGAGAATGAGCTCCCATTGTACTTTTATATTCCTTTCCTCTCTTCCCTTCAAATAACATTTTAACTTATCTTTAGAATTTTTTTTTTATTAATTTATTAACCTCTTTACTCCCAAAAAGTGATTTATTTGACTTTGAAGCATTTATGGTCATTGAAAGTCACTTTTTTATCATCTCAACATTTATAGCTCTTCATCCCGGGTCCAATGAGCTATTGCACCAAGGTACCCCTCTTAGATAATTTATTAAAATGAAAATATTTTAAATATTGCTCATTGATACTCCCAAATTACGAGAATGGTCGAAATGCGTCGAAATCGAAATTTGATTGTGCAGGTGTGATCCCGATGATAAAAGACGATAAACAGACCTTTGAAAGAATCATATAACTCCTCTAAACCCCCTAAGCTCATGAATTGGTAACATCAAATCACCCATCTGATCAAGCCGACACAAGCCCATAAAAACATCTCAAGCTTCAAAGCAAAGGAACCCAAAAATAGGGACAATACACTTCTAGTTGAGTGGCATGAACCCTCTCAAAAAATAGTGTATACAACTATGACGCGAATGGGAAGAATCTCATTCTAGACAAAACAGTGCGATAGTGATATAATGCACGACAAAATTGTCTCAAAAAAACATCCACCCATCTAATCAATTGGGGCCTCTACAATAAACTATCTACGTAATATAACATAGAGAAACTAATGCACTACCCATGAAAGCAATACTGTGACAATGTCGAGAGCATAAGATACATGCACCTAACGTCATGTCTCTGAAATGAAGATATCCACAGTTGACCACCACGAACTTGGAACTTTGAAGTCGAATGAACATGTGGACTGACATATCTTTGCACATATGGCAATTGGGTATCTCTTGCAATAGCAGGTCGTAGCACAGGGAAACATGAAAAATACTCCCCCCTCCTAGAAAACCTAGTGATGAAATAGAAATCCTCCTCTGTGGAATGATACCATGGATCAAGACTGACCCTGAACCCCTGTCTCATATGATCCCAACGATGGATCAACTGTTGTAACAACAAAGAGTCCCCCTTAAGGGATGTACCCTTCTGATAAAACTTTAGGAGGCTAATATTTATTAAAAGGTCCTCTATCAGTTGCGAAAGAGGGTGAGGGAACAAGTCCCTCTCCCTCTCCCTCTCTCTGGCCTCCCACTCACACAAATGTTTGTGTCTCTTTACTTGTTGTCGCTCCTCCTCTTCCTCTTATTTGATTCACATACAAATACCGTTAAGCGCACACACACACACACACATATAGATAAAATAAATTGAAATTATAAAAAAATACATATATAAACGACGTGTATTTAAAAAAATCCAAAAATAATTTGTTTTTGCAAATAAATCTTAAAAAGCAATCGGTGCACCGAAAACATCACATACACCCCGACGTTGGTGCGCTCTCTCAAAACAACAATATCGCTCAACGATGCATCCTATAGGATGCTCTGCACTGGGTCAGTGCTTTTAACCATGTCAGTTTAGTACTTTTAACAACACTCGTTCATTTCGTTAACAAAGACGTATCGCAACGCTAAAATTTATGGTGCGCAAATTCAATGTGCCTTTTATTAAATCGAAAGCACCAGTGCGCTAGGTCTACCAGGGCACCGACATGTTGTTTATCAGTGCATTGTATTACTAACACACTATTAACATGGCCTTACAAAAGACAAACCGTGTTGTTTATTTTTCAAAACATGTCGCAATGAGTACGTTTAACATTTATGCACCAGTGCGCCATGACTATTGATGCACCATCTTGCAACGATGAACCTACTAAGTCACACTGCTCTAATTGTTTATTACAAATTCGCCCCAATGATGCTGTCTTTACAACACCGGTGTGTTTGTTGGACTGATGGGCACCACCAAGTTAAACTTCATTATCGCTGCTGAAGCGATGCGATGTGTTACTATTAATGCATTGGTACCATCGTGATAGTGGAGCACTGACATTTTGTTCTACGGTGCGTTGTAAAGGATAGAGCACCGAGAACGACGCATCCAATGAGACGCCCGCTATGCCAAGTCAGGCAATATATGTCTCGGTGTGTTTATGTATACAATATTGGTGCATTAGGTTAAAATGGCTGCACCATAACGTTAAATTTTATAGATCATTAAGTTAGCGGTGTCGTTAGTTAAGTGAAGTGTATCGGTGCAGGTAGAAGCCAATTGTGCATCGGTTGTGGGGTGTTTTGAAGGACACATCGTTTTATTTCTATAATTTATCAAGGTGCTCTTGCTTGAATGACATTAGTGCAGACATATATATGAGACACACTAGGGGCGGTGCTCACTATAAATTCAACACAGTACGCACCGCGTCGGGGCAAGCCGAAGTGTTCCGACGCACCTTGCCAAATTGGAAAAAAAATTGAAAAAAATGTCAAATTTCAAGATAAATTCAAATGTTGATTGGATGGAAATGCAAATAGGAAGATAATAAACAATTTACTTGGCCTCTTATGTCTCGAGGAGGCATGGTTTCACCATTGAGAAGAAATTGAATTCGTGGTAGTTTCCAAAATTTGGAAATGTGTGGAATCTACCAGTGGAGTTATGCACGTCGGTGTAGAGCACCAGAAACATGACATCTTAGGAAGGACAATGAGCACCAGTGCTTGCTTGAGAGTTTGGAAGCAAGGGGTGCACTGTAACAATGAAAATAAGTTTGGTAATTATTTTTTTATTTACCCTATGCTGGTGCACTTGACGACAATGAGGTGCACTATTGCATAATGTTCAACGACACCGGTGTGATTTATTCGATGTGTGTGTTTTTTATTATAAAATACGGCGATGCTTTTGAACATTGATGCACCTGTTCTTTATGTTTCATGTATGCCCTGATGCGGTTGGTTAAAATGGGTGCATCGCTATGTTAAATTTTATATATCATTGAGCTAGTGGTGCGATTAATTAAGTGAAATGTATCGATGCAGGTCGAATCCAATTGTGCGTTGGTTGCAGGGCTTTTCTAAGGACACACCGCTTTGTTTTTTATAATATATTACAATGCTCTTGCTTGAATGGTACCAATGTGTACATATATATGAGATGCATCGATGGTGGTTCTCATTGTGAATTTAACACAATACGCACCGCTTCGGGGCGAGCCGAAGTGTTCAAGCACACCGCACAAAATTGGAAAAATGACAAATTTCAAGTTAAATTCAAGTTTTGATTCGATGAAAAGCAAATAGGAAGGTAACAAATAATTTACATGGACTCTGATGTCCCAAGAAGGCATGGTTTCACCATTGAGAGGAAATGAAAATTTATGGTAATTTCCAAAATTTGGAAATGTGTGCAATCTACTAATGGAGCTATCCAAGTCGGTGTAGAGCACCAAAAATAGGGCATCTTAGGAAGGAAGGTGAGCATCTGTGCTTGCTTGACAGTTTGCAAGCACGTGATGCATTGTAAAAATGAAAATCGGTTTGGTAAATATTTTATTTATTTACCCTACCGTGGTGCGCCTGATGACAGTGAGGCGCACCAATGCATACTGTTCAATGACATCTATGCAATTTATTTGGTGCATGTATATTTTATTATTAAGTATAGTGGTGCTTTTGAACATTGACGCATCGCTGTGTATATAAGTTAAAGGCGCACCGACAAAACACCTCCACAAAAACCTTCGGTCACCCGCCTCTGCCAACAACCTTCGTTATGATCAATGACATTGCGTTTGAACATTTAAGCATTTGTGTGGTATGTTTTAGATGCGCACCAATGCATATGTACAATAAAGGCACACCAAGAAAAAAATCTCAGCAAAAACCTCTGGTCGCTCGCCTTCACCAACAACCTCCATTATAAACAACCAAGGGAAGAATTTTCCGGGAAGGTTTCGTAAAAGCCTCCGCAAGAAGGTGTTCTTTTTGTAGTGACGACTAGAGAACAATAGTTTGTTCTCATGTCAATTAATTAATGTTGTTGTATAGAAATTAGGTACATTATTGTCCGTGATGCACTCTGATTTGTAGAGATTTATGGGTTTGTTTGAAGATCTTGTAGGCCAAAGAGAAAGAGTGAAGATGTAGAATAAATGAAAGTTATTGAGAGGAATGAAACAAAACAAGTAAAAGTAGTCGGAACAAAAGGGATGTAATGGAGTGGATACCACTAGCATGAGATGTTAGAGAGAGAAAGATAGAGGAGACAAGGAAAGTGTCAAGAAGACAAGGGGATTGCCATTTCAATTCCTCAAGGGAGAAACTACCATGAGTTGAATGGGGATGTTGTAAGATAGGAGCAAAGAATACTCACTTTTTACAATTTTGAGCAAGAGGAGTTGAATTATTATAGACATCAATAATATTATCATTTTGGTTGTGCAAAGAAGAGATCAAGAAGTTAGTTAAGGCACAAGGTTGTGCTTTGGTTTTTCTAAGAAAGGAAGATTGATGTAGGAGCATCTTTGAGAGCACCGATGGAAATAGAAATAACAAAGACAAAGCATTCACGAAAAGTAACGAGAAGTCACGTCGTGAAGAAAGGTAGTACCACACCTGAGGAATCCAAGGAGGTGGTCGAATTTTTCTATGCAATAGTTATAGGGAAGAAGTTTGGAACAATTACCAACATTATGAGAAGACAAATCATGATCTTCGTGGAAAGCATTTGGAAGAGGTGAGCATGTATTTATTATGTCGATTAATGAGCCCCATAATTTGCCTATTTTGCTCATCTTTTATGGTTCACCCCCTGGAAACCTTGAACATTACCACCATTAAGCTTGATATCTATCGCACTGACCATTTTTCTAGCCATAGATGGTTTATTGATTAATTCGTTGCAAACAATTATTTAGACATCATTTTATGAGTTTTTGTGTTGAACCTCTATGAGCTTTCATGTATGCTAATGAAAGCGTGTTAGCAATAGGTCTATGAATGAATTATGGATAATATTTTTACTTGCTATAAAACATATATTTATTATAGAATGATCATTTACATATTTCATCGACATAGATGGTCTTTCAGCAACACTCATCCATGTTATAAATCAAAAAGAGGTGAATAGACTACATAATCCTTTCGATCCAACAACCTGTTATGCACTGATAAAGTTAGTGCAAAGTTTAGACAACAAGTAGAAACCAATCATCGAGGCTTAGGGTGTGTAGACTCAACCCATTACCTCAAATTGACCAAGAAGGAAAATGGGCCCATGAATACATGCTTCCAATATTGTTCAATCTAATAAAGGAGGAAATTGGACCTATAATTTGCAACAATTCATCGATTCAGTCGTTCAAGGAAAAAGATGGGCATGTGAATCCTCTACAATAGCACATCACTTCAACTAATAAAGAAGGATAGTGTGCCCATGAATCTATTTCCTCAACAACATGCCAAAATCACATATATTTGGTGCGAGGAAGCTGGTGATTCTAAGGGTAAGATTAGTTGCATTGAGTCTTGGAACCCCCTAGTAGCCTTGAGGGATCCAAGGACTCTCTATTATAAATACACTCTTTGCAACTTGATTTAGGAAGATTATATATTTTTCACAACTAGGGATAGAACTAAAAGCTACAAATTAGAAGTTGTAATATGAGTACATTGTCATTGATGAAATAAAATTGACATTTTGTGAGTTTAATTAAAGTCTACTACAGGGTTCATAAATCCTCTTCAAGTCAGGGCCCATTTGAAGAGGGTTTTCCAGTGAAGGTAACTCTTTGTGTAGAGTTTATTTCGTAGCATTGTGTTTGGTATTTGCATTTATATTGGGTAGACGAGGAATTGTGTTATGTTTCATTTAAATAGTTAGACTGTTTATTTTGTTTCGTGAATTCACGAGAGAGGGAGAGAGAGAGAGAGATAGACTGGTGAGTAAATATAGAATGAGATTAGAAATGTATAATCTATGCATCGTGGATTGTAGAAGTCATTAAAAGAGGTTGTGGTGCCATATATCTAAAGTATTATAGTTGTTATCAATAATGAAAGAATATTATGCGATCGATGAATGTGTTTGTAGTCATTTAGCAAGGCATTCATGAATGAGGATCTGCATGTCGAGAGTTGAGAGTATTATTATGTCTATGAGAGATTCCATTAAATGAATGTGAGGATATTTGAGTGAGAATGGAGATATTTGAGTGAGTGTGGGGATTTTGCATTACGAGTAAACAAAATCCCATAGGTTTAAGAGTTGAGGAATGTTGCTAGTTGCAATGCAATATATTTTTAAGAATGAGCCTATGTATTGATAAGACAACTTGTAATTGAGTTATAAGAGTAAGTTGTGAGTGAATTGATACATGTGTAGGGGTTTATGTTATTAAGCTTCACATGGTAGATGAGAGTGAATGGTTGAATTTTTAGCTTTGACACGACCCACTGTGTCAAAAAATATAAAAGCAATTCAGGACTACTAGAGATTCAAAGTTTGTCTCGCAACAATGATTTAATGTTCTTGAATGAACAACATTGTATATAGACTTAGGTCTATTGGTGGTCATTGTGCACTTTGATGTGCAGGGCTTGGAGTTCTATATGCATTAACTGGATAGTTGCATCCCACTATTGTTTCACACACATGCACCCACACAAAAACATAAAAATATAAACATGCGAATGGCTACGATGACATGAGGGCATACTATGACTTTAACAAGTGTCAAATTCAAGTCAGAGAGAGTGCAGGGACAAGTGTTAATAATCAAACACCACTCTCCCATGCATGGATTCACTAGAAATGTCCTGAGAGAAGCCAACACCTCCCAATTCGCATGCAGATTTGTCATTTTTCTTTTAAACACTACTTCAGAACATTTGACAAGGTTCCTCCCTCTCCACGATCTTTTCTCAATACCCTTGTTGTTTGGTCACGACATTGATCCACAACCCATATCAATGAATTTGACATTATCATCTTGCATATTTCTGCTCTTATCTGTTAGGATTTGTTGACTAATGGGATTTGACTTTGTTGTTTCTCCACCTATGAAAGTGCTTTAATGACGATGAGAAGGGTTTAATATATTGTCATTGCTTGTTGTCATGTCTAAGTGTTGAAGGATGAAGGGTTTGAGTGCAAGCAAGATATGAGTGTGAGAAAACCATGATTGAGTGGCTAGAATTGTGGAGTGGGCTTAGGACAACTTGAAAATAACTTATGTTTATGTTTCCTACATTTATGGAGGTGTGATGGTGAAGGGTGGAATCATAGCAAGTTGTATGGAGTTCAGAGGCAATTTGATCCAGTGCGAACGTTGGACAAAACATGGTCTTTTTTCAAACGAGAAGGTTGGTAAGGGAATTCTTGCCTAGTATTGTCAAAAAGTGCCCAATTGATAGTCATATGGTTGTGTATGAGTGTGTTTGAGTTATTTGCTCTCTCATTTTCTAACACAAAGGATAGTAGGTGGTCTCCATGTGAAAAGTTATATGAAATATGTGAACCTATGTACCTTCAAGGGTGTCCATTGTATTTGTTAGTTCGTAACCTCAACTTGGGGGTGGCAATCATGGTAGGATTGCCTATGGTTGGGTGGAAAACCACCCCTCCTTAGTCATTCCACATGTTTAGGACTTTGCTTATAGATAAGTATTGTTTTATATGTTGTATTTCACACGTGGTGTTGATTGCTTGCACATGGATGCTTGCAAGTTGTTTCTTTGATTTATTGTGATTTCAAAATATGTGTAGTTAGTATAGATGTGAATTATGGTCTAATGCACATTTAATTGTATTTATCAATGGTTTCTAGGTTACAATAGGGTACTTTAGTCCAATAAGAAGGTTAGGCATTTCCCGTTACATTTTGAGGTGCGATTCTCACACCCTAAAGGTGAAAGTAAGAAGGTTGATGGAGAGAAACTTGTATGTGATTTAGGATTTCATGAATGCCTCATTGATTGGATGATGTGAATGAGGTGGCCAAATATACTTCAATTCCTCATATTTATATGAACAAATAATTGCACAAGAGGTACATTGTTTATTGTTTGGGTTTGGTGATCTCTAATGCTCCGATGAATATTGCTTTTGTATTTGTTGTATCTTTTAGAGTTTCTTCATATCATAATTCCAAAGGAAGACAATATAATCAAACCCAACAAGAAGTTTAAAGAAGTCCTTTGTAACTAGATTGAAACTTTAAGTGTAGTAGTGCATTCGAATGCTAGAGGAATTAAAAAAAATATGGACCCCCTTACAAACATCCTCACTCTGCACTTTCAATGGTTGAAAAGAATAACCAAAAACTCTTTTGTACATAGTTTTAAATCACTTTCTTAGTTTATCTGCCACTTCATAGATATCCACCATGTTGGGGTTCGCTTAGACAACCATAACCCTACAACCTTGCAAATCAAGAAGTGTTATTGTAGATGCTACCTATCATGTTCAAATGGGCCAAATGTTTTGAGTAATTGGGGTTTTTCACCACTTTTTTAAGGAAACCATTAGATTGAGTTAGTTTATCATCCTTGCTCTGGGTTTAGGATGATTTGGGTGGATTTTTGGCCTTTCATGCATTGCATCCTTTTAAGCTTGTGAGAAATTCCTTGTAGGATGGCATGGGAAAGGTGCCCCCCACCTTGTTCGGCCATCCATAAATGAATAATGTGAATTACTTCACACCACTCTTCAAACCCTAATACTCTCTCTCTCTCCCCCTTTTGCAATTGTGACTAATAGATTTATCTCAGTTACAATGAAGGTTGGAGGGCACTTTATTTAATCTTATTCTCTCAGTGCATTCTACAACCTCATATTTAAGAGATTCTAATGCCTATCCCATGTAATGTCACCTCAAATTTAAATCTCATACAAAATTAATAAAATATAGTCTTTGTCTCTCTCAACAACAACAACAACAACAATAATCTATTTTTAAGGTCACGACCAAGCCAGACACCAAATTGGTGTATGAGACCCCCTTGTTTGTGGGACAAGGGACCCCCTCCACACAATGATTTCACTGCTAAAGTCTATAGAGGTATACATACCCTATCCGCCTCTGGATTTGAACATGTGACCTCCAAGGAGGAAACACATGTTCTTAACCATTAGGCTCACTTAGGTTGTGTGTGTGTGTGTAAAGTACACCTACATAGATCCATCTTAACTTGGGATCTTTTAAACATGGAGAGATTTGCATCTCAAATGATTTTTTGATCCATCTCGATGTTTAATAGACCTGGAGTTAAGATGGATCTATGTTGGTAATAATAATCTAATTTAATGTCACATCCTAGTCATACGCCAAATTGTTGTCTAAGACCCCCTTGTTTGTGGGACAAAAGACCCCTTCACAAAATGATTTCACTACTTAGTTTACATAGGTGTATATAACCTACCAATGGTGAAATCCCACCCCAAAGCTATTGCCAATTTAATTGAAACCAATAACCTACACCTTGCAAGTGCTTTTACCTTTCAAATCTAGTATGGGTAATGGAGGTTTAATACACGAGGGGACACTCTCAATCTTCTACAAATTACCGATTATACATAACAAGATATTGTGGAATTCGTTTTTACATACTTTGTTAGTCGCCCTAGATTGCGATTAAAACGCAAGAGAGACGGCAGGCGGTGGGGTTGCTGCTCTTGAAGGCGCCTTGGGCTGACTACTCCTTACAAATATAATGGAGGTTTGATATAATGAGGCCACACACTCTCAAACTCGTGCAAATACCTATTATACATAACAATATATTATGTTCCTCGCCCTAAAGTGCGATTAACAAGCCCGAGAGACAGTCGGGAGTGGGGTTGCTGCTCTGGAAGGCGCCTTGGGCTGTGAAGTAACAACACAGCCACAAAATCATTGCCGTGGCGTTGGTGAAGTTGCAGCTCCAGGATTAACAGGATGAAGCAAAAGCGAAAAGACCATCAAGGTGATGACCCAAAATATTCTGTCCAAATCCCCCAAGAGGACGACCCACTTAACGAAAGCGGCTCTGCTTTGGACGAAGTGGAGAGTAGTGAAGAAGAAGAAGACAATAGCAGCATCAGCGAAAGTGATATTATTTCTTCTTCTTCGGAGGGAGACCCTGTTGTTAGTTCTGACTACGAAGAAGATGAAGATGGAGATGGTGATGCAGAGGGTGTGACTGCAGAACAAGAGTTGGAAGGGGACATTGACAATGCCCTCCTTAATTATATGGGCACCCTCAATGTTCTTTCCAATCCTCATGGAGATGACCCTAAAAGCGGCGAAGGTGAAGATACTGATGGCGATGATGAGGATGAGGAGAGGCCTAAAAGAGTTGAAGAGTCTGATTCTTCTGAAGACGAGGTAAAAGCCTTACCTATATAGTATATCAGATGATGACAGGTTTGGTTTTATATGCTGTGGTTTATATGAGCTTTAAAGGTAACATCACGTGGATGATGGATAGGTTCCTTCCAGAAACACTGTTGGAGATGTTCCCCTCCGTTGGTATAAAGATGAACAACACATTGGCTATGATATTA
>JZKD02S1648504.1:413465-432106 GCA_000966675.3 Picea glauca | reverse complement strand
TTATCTTTTACATATGGTGGAGCCGACCTGTACCCTTTACATCACAATTAGGGTTACAGGTAAATCTCACTCTCTGACAATATAGCAAGGGATCTCACCCACCCACTAGTGCTCAGCCACTAGGGCATGTCCACCTGTGCTTAGCCACAGGGATGTCCTACTCAACAGATCTCTATCTCACTGAGTCACACATGAGAATCATCTGGAGTACCACGTCGTCTCAACTCTCTACACGGAGGATAACGATACACCCATCACATGGGCACCTTCACCCCTCACTGGGGTACACATCGTTTCATCTCAAATGACACACCCATCTCATGGGCATCCTCACCCCACACAGGGGCACACATCGTTTCATCTCAGTCTCAGAGAGGAACGACACACCCATCTCATGGGCACACCCAACTCATGGGCTCTCTCACAGGTCGACTCACTTAGTCTGTGTCCTAGAGGATGTCTCACGAAGCTGTAATCATCAACACTCCCTCTCAGCTAGGGAGGCATTCTCCACCAGGCCAAGTCTCTCACGGAAGTACTTGAACTTCATCTTGGCAAGCGGTTTGGTGAAGATATCTGCAATCAGCTCATGTGTAGGAAGGTACTGCACATGTACTGCTTTCCTCTACACCATGTATCTGATATAATGATATTTTATCTCAATGTGTTTCGATTTATCGTGAAACACGGGGTTCTCAAAGAGCTTCACACAACTTTGGTTAACACAATGAATAATGGTAGGATCCATCTCATGATCAAATACATCTGTTAGGAGCTTGCGAAGCCACACTGCTTCGCAGACTGCCACACTCAACGCTATATACTCTGCTTCTGCGGTACTCAAGGCCACAGAGCTTTGTTTCCTGCTGCACCAGGAAACCATGGCAGACCCCAAGGTAAAACAACATGAAGATTTGCTCTTCCGGTCCACTGCGCTCCCTGCCCAATCTGCATCGACATATCCCTGCAATCTCATGTCTACACTAGAGGCATATCTCAGGCCATATCCAACTGTGCCTCGTAGATATCTCAATACATGCTTCGTTGCTATCCAGTGAGTCTGTCTCGGTTGACTCATGAACTGACTAAGTACATTCACTTCATAGCATATGTCAGGTCTGGTGTTAACTAAATACATCAATGATCCAATCAACTGTTGGTATAAATGTGGATCAATCTCGCCTGAATCAGTAGAAACATCATTCATTTTCTTCAAATCCATCATCATCGGTGTAGGCATGGATTTGCAGTCTATCATACCGAACTTCTCCAATATCTCCCTTGTACATTTTCCTTGACTCGAAAAATCTCATCAGTCCTTTGCCATACTTCTAGTCCCAAGAAGCAGTGCATCATACCCAGATCCTTCATTTCGAATTCAGAAGTCAATGCTCGCTTGCATTCAACAATAAGTCTTTCTGAACTAGTAAGGGATAAGTCATCCACATACAGGACCAAGATCAGGCACTCGTCACCAACAATATGATAATATAGGTTTGGATCAACAACACTCTTGCTGAAGCCCAAACTCATCAAGAATCCATCCATCTTCTCGTACCAAGCACGAGGTGCCTGCTTTAGTCCATACAGGGCTTTCTTCAACCTGCACACATGAGTTTTCTCGTCGTGTATCACGAATCCCTCTGGCTGCTCAATGTAAACTTCTTCCTCAATCTCACCATTGAGAAAGGCTGTCTTTACATCCATCTGATGTAGTTTCCAACCCATGGATGCAACTAGTGCAATGATAGTACAGATGAAGGTGTATCGGGCTACTGGAGCAAATGTCTCCTCATAATCAATTCCCTCCACTTGTGAGAATCCTCTGGCTACAAATCTCGCTTTGTATTTCTCGACAGTTCCATTAGCTGCATGCTTGATTTTATAGATCCATTTGGAAGTTACTACAGACTTCCCTTCTGGTCTCGGAACAATATCCCACACATCATTCTTCAAGATGGACTGATACTCTTCTGCCATGGCATCTTGCCATACCTGCTGACCTGTTGCTTCTTCATGGCAAGAAGGCTCAGTATCAATGATGTGGCTCATGGCTGAAAATAGCTTGAAAATCTCTTTGGTCTCTTGCTCTCTCGGAATGTGCCTTGAGGAGTTGTATGTCCCTCTGCCTCCTGCAGAGTTTGTCGAGCCCAGGCAGGTCTTTTATGGCCTACTGCAATGTCTCTGGGAACATCAACTGGAGCAACTGGATCAACTGGAACAACTGGAGCAACTGGATCAACTGGAACAATGGTTGTCTCCCTCCGAACTGCTGAAGGGGGAGAAGGTACTGTCTCGCTGTCAATCTCCATCTGAGATTCTCTGGATCTTCGAAAGGCTATCTCTTCTTCAAAGATGACATCTCTGCTTACCTCAATCTGTCTCTGACCAGGGATGTAGATTCAGTAGGCCTTTGAAGATTCACTGTATCCCACAAATGTACCCTTTCTTCCTGAGGGGTCTAGCTTGGATCTCTTTTGAAGATATACTGGACACCCAAATATCTTGAAGTGTCCTACCTCAGGCTTCACTCCGGTGAAGGCTTCTTCGGGAGTCATGTTCTTCAAAATCTGGCGAGGACTTTTGTTTTGACCATATACTGCTATCATGGATGCTTCTGTCCATAGAATCATAGGTAGATGTTGATCATGTTTCATTGCTTTGGTTGCTTCAATGATGGTTCTGTTCTTCCTCCTTCTCAAATAGTTTTGACTCCCTCTGAAGTCTGAAGGATAAACATCTTCCTTTGTTGTTAACTTGCCTGGAACAAGAAAACAAACGAAAAGAAACAAGACAAGAAGATCTCCTAGAGGAGAATAATGAGTACATCTCTAGAATCAAAACAATTTAAGGATTGTTGTCACAACTACAACGCCTACTTGTAATGTAGCAAACTTAAAAATGTAGGTTAGAGGCATGATAATTAAATCAAACTTGGAGTCTTCACTTCCAGTGTGTTGTTCCTCTGAATGCACTGAGATCCCTCTGGATCCATGATTGCAGCAAAGGTTCCTTCCTCCCACAAGTACCCTCATGACAATGATACAAATAATATATACAAGTGCATACCTGAGAGTGCTGATATGAAGAGAAAGGCTTCATTTTTGATGTCTTCATTTCTCTCAAGTCTTGACTTCCCGGAACTGAATTTGCTTGATCCAACAAGCTTCTCTTCCACCAAGGTTCTGTTCATCATATTTTCAGATTCTTCACAAACCCTTGCCAATTGGGCTAGAAAACCTAACGGCTAGGCTAGGCTAGCAAACTTTAGGTTTTTGTTGGGCTTATCACTGCCAACAATAAGCCTTGAAAGTCAGAAGAACATTGGTGAGCTGAAAAGATCCTTCAATGAACTGCAAAAACCCTAAATCTAAATTTTCTGCAGAAAATTGTGAAACCCTAGATCTGAATTTTCTGCAGAAAATTGCGAAATCCTAGATCTGAATTTTTTGCAGAAAATTGCGAAACCCTAGGACCAAAAATCCAAAATTCTCGGAATTTCACTCTAAGAGTCTCTGGAGGTGCGTTGAGGGAGGCTGTACACTCCTGTCCAATTTTCAGCCCCAACGTCCAAGTATAAAGTGCTGAAATCACTCAAAAGGAGAGGGTCGTACAGTTTTTCTGGAAACCCTAGGGGGGTCGTACGATTCTGCAAAAGAGGAGGACGACTTGCTTGAAGCTTGTGCAATGGCTTCTTCAAGACCTATGCTCTGATTCCATGTTAAATTTTCACTATGCTGGGCTCAAGCATGAGGTTTATTTCATTTAGTCATGTACTTGAACCATAAACAAATGCAACTACACCATTCTCAGTTGCTGCAATAACCGAGATCACAAGAAGAACTACCATGCACAAGAACACAAGAAATATCCTGGGAAAACCTTTCTCAACAAGGGAGAAAAACCCAACAATCCTTTGCTATATTCTCAAGAGAAGATCCTCCAACCATGAAACCCTAATGCACACAAGAGGGTGCTCTACTACCTTGAAACTTGCACCCAAGAGAGGTGCGCACTTCAACCCTAGAAATGTACTTGCTGAAATTTCCAAATGACAAGTGACTTGTGTGTGTTGTGTGTTTCCTCAATGGGGAAATTACCTTTATTTATACTAGACTGGACAAACCAAAAGTGGTGTCTATTGGCACAACAGGGCTGACCTCAATAACTCTGAAAATAATTAATTATTACAATAAACATTAATTATCTTTTACATATGGTGGAGCCGACCTGTACCCTTTACATTGCAATTAGGGTTATAGGTAAGTCTCACTATCTGACAATATAACAAGGGATCTCACCCCCCACTAGTGCTTAGCCACTAGGGGCACGTCCACCTGTGCTCAACCACAGGGACGTCCTACTCAACATATCTCTATCTCACTGAGTCACACATGAGAATCATCTGGACTTTGGAGTACCACATCGTCTCAGCTCTCTACACAGAGGACAATGATACACCCATCACATGGGCACCTTCACCCCTTACTGGGGTACACATCGTTTCATCTCAAATGACACACCCATCTCATGGACATCCTCACCCCACACAGGGGCATACACATCGACACACCCATCTCATGGGCATCCTCACCCCACACAGGGGCACACATCGTTTCATCTCAGTCTCGGAGAGGAATGACACACCCATCTCATGGGCACACCCAACTCATGGGCTCTCGCACAGGTCGACTCACTCAGTCTGTGTCCTGGAGGATGTCTCACGAAGTTGTAATCATCAACACATCTGAGTGATGTGAAGAAATCAATGTCTTATTTAGAAGATGATCCGATCTAGTCACACCTTATCAGAACATCCACTAGGCGAAGCTTGCTAGAAAAGGCTATCTCCTCTCGAGGACCATAAAAACGATCCAGTCGAGCTTTATGCTCCTGCCTGTAATTGGTCTAGGTGAACCAACACCCATAGTCTAGGCCCTCCAATCTCTAGCTAGGGTTAAAAATCCGAGGAGCATCCTTGCATTGACACCAAGCCTAATTCTCTGAACAACTGACCTTGGTACTCTTGCCTCTACATTGGTCCCCATCCCACTCCACCATGTTAAAATCCCCTTCCACAATCCATTCCGTCATCGAAAAAGAGGAATCCATCCAACCCTAAAGGTGACCCCACTTAGAATTGAGGTTAGGAGTGTATATTGCACAAAAATCGAGAACTCTAACCTGAATTAGAAGAGTGACCCAAACACATCTATCCTTTGGGTCTGACCTAGAAGTAATCATGAAACTTTGTAGAGAGGAAACAAGGACGACTACCACCCCTCCACTCCCTTGGCAAGGCTCTGAATCCGAAAAAGGCCCATTTTAATGGTAATTCATCCGGTTTCGAAGCTCAAATCCGATTGACTTGACCTCTTGTAGGAAGACCACATCTGGCCATAAACACTGCAAAACACCTCTAACAAACTGCTTGTGACTGGGAATTGTCATCCCTTGCGTATTCCAAGATAGTAGGGACAACTTCATTCCAATGAGAGATGAAGTCCAAAGCTACTATATCGATTGGCCATCTCAAAACCCTTAGACATCCAACAATCCAGTGAGTTATAGGATTTCGTTTGTTGCTAAGGACTTCAATTACTGGTTGGCTTGTCTACACTAGCAGCGGAAGAAATCCCCTCTCGCTTGTGAGACTTGACTTGCTAACCATTCTCAATCTCCATACTAATGGAGCCCTAATGCATTGCAACCCCCTTGCTCTCAGGCATTGAGCTTTGAGGCAAGTGAGGTTGCCCCACCACTAAGGATGCATTGGGAACTGAAGGCTGAACCACTCGATCACCAGATTGCTAGGTAGCACTAGATGTAACATAGAAGAGCCACTTGTACTTGCACTTGATCCACTAGAGCCAAAACCACCAACTTCATCATTGAAGCCACCAAGCGCAATGCCACCTGCTCCTGAACCTGCACCACCATCTGAGGAACCACCTCCCCCACCATTTGTACTCCCTGAATAGCCATCACCACCAACACCCTGCTTTGAGGCCACAAAAGAACCCCTGTCCTTGTGCACTAAGAAGAAGGGGTCACAACAGTGCTTGCACTTGTAGACTGCTTTGGATTTGGTCTGTGAAGATGGCAATCACGAATCAGATGATCTTGTGCTTGGTAGGCAAATCAAACATTCGACAGGTTGAGATACTCAACTTTTTGCTGTTTGACTCCACCAATAGTGCTGACTTAAATGAAGGGGGATGCTTTTGCTTCAAGTCCACCTCCTCACAAATATGCGGGTTCGCTTGGAATGAATTATGCCGGCCATCAAAGATGAGAACTTTACGAAACTGATGGGCAAACAGATCAACAAATGGATGCATATTCGCTAGAAGGGTTGGGATCTCTAACGAAAGTGGGTAATAATCCTGCCCACGATCCTTCGAGTTAAAATCTGCCCTCCACGACTAAACATAAGCAAGGGAACCAACAATGTTCCAAGCACCATACTATAACACTTGGCGAGCTGCAGCATGCAAATTAAACAATAGGCAGGCATATTTCGAACCTAAACCCCAGCATGAGTTCAAGGATATACCCTTAGCCTCCGAGTTCAACAAACACCAATGATTGAAAGCATCTTCATCTAGCATGCGGCGTAAAAAGAACATAACGACTCCCCGAGTCTCCAAATGCACGTGCCCCTCAAAATACTCCTTGTTGTCAATAAGAAAGATGTTGAAGTCGTCAGGATCCAAAGGGGGTGGAACATCATTTTGGATGGACGACTGAGAGGGGATCTTGGTCTCCTCAGGCATGGGCACCACATGCTGTTGCATTGGAATCTAAGTAGAGGCTGGCTTTCCTTCTCTCATCACTAAGTCCTCACTCACAACCACCAAAGTTCTGTCTCCATTCGGCACTACAAGCCCTAGATCCTTAGCTTGTAGAGTAGTGCCCTCTAGGCATAGAGGTTCGGTCACTAGTATAGAGCTGTCCATAGTCCGATAATCTGCACTCAAGTTGGTCATAAGCTTGCTCCCTAGGGTGCTCATGTTGCCTTCTAGAGAGGGAGCATAAGAACCATTCTCTATACCCAAGAACTTGGCATTCAATGAGCACAGCACCGCTCGGGCACCAGATCAGAGGAATGTAGTAAGGGGGAAAGATGTTTCCTTGAGTGGCTTCTACATTGGTACACATTATCAAACCTAGGAACTCGAGAACACCCACGATCACCAAAGAGATGCGCTACAAACTCCACATGTTCATTTGCATCTGCAAACCCTTGCTCGTCAAAAGATCAATCCACATAAAAATCTGCCCCTGTTGACTGGTACGCAGACCATACACCTGAATCCTTACTAGTGCGAATCAAGTCCGTATGGAACTGCTGCGGGTCTCCTTCAGCTCCCAATCCCTTTTCTCCTCCGTCGCTTTCCTCTACCACTACTCTTTCATTGAGAGACCCTGCAAACTTGGATGCTAAACCACTGAAGAAACCCCTTGCTAAACCACCTATGGTCGTACTGTCTTCTAGCGCTGCTATACGAACCTTTCCTGCACCTGTACGACAGCCTGTAGTACCCCTTTCGTCATCAGTACCTCCCTTTGTACCCCTGTTGAGAAGTTAACCGGTTTCAACATCCAGATTTTAACCAAAAAAGAATAAAAAAAGAGGTAGTTGGATATACTGATCCGAATTGGATCCATATGTCTATGATTGGCTATCGGTTCAGGTTCGATGAGGACTGGCACAGGCAAGGTTCGAGGCTTTGGACGAGGTAGGAGACAGGGTTTATGGTGTGAAGGGCCCCATGCCATCTTGACTGGTGTATGAATAGAAAAACATTTTGTTCTTATAAAAGAGAAAAGAGAGAGAAAAGAGAAATTGTGTATCAAAAAAATAAAGCATGAAACACTATTTCTTTAATGTGGTTGAAAAAAAAAGACACAGGAGAAGCAAACACTGAGCTTGGGTAATCTGAAGAGTTGGGGATGCTTGGCCTTCCAGTTTACACCCTAGCTGAGCTATTCACCTATTTACTCTTGCACCTCAAAGGAGAAGGGGTTCTTTGGCCAAGACTGAAAGAAATTGCTGCCGAAATTCCAACTGAAAATGGACCAGAGAGCCTAAGGGTACTGTAACCTGCACATTGCCAAGAAATAAAGATCCTGGTTGAAGCCAATTGAATGCTGGTTTTCTCATTTGGATTTTCAGGGTAAATACTGAGTTTTCTTTGTGGTGAATTTCTCTATTGATGTGTGATTTTCTGCTAATGAGTTTTTAAATGGCTGCTCTGTAATTTTAATGGCTGTTGTGTTTACTGATTGAGCTGAGATTTCATTCCCAGCTTTAGTATTGGAGTTTTCCTTCATAGTTATGACTTTTGTGAGTAAATGATTAAATCTAACAGCTCTGTATCCTCCTCCCGTCATCCATTTCTGAGATGCAAGATCAATGGCTGTTGCAATGTTGTAGGGAGTTTCTAATTCTGAATTTCTTGTTAAATTGACTGTTGGAAGTAAGAAAAAACGCCACTGTGGTTTGCCATGGCTGCCATGAGCTGTCGGTTGTTTTTTAGAGGCTTATCTGGCTACTTGTAGACTTTTGGGGGCCAATATACAGCCCAGCACATTTGAGGAAGCCGTCCCACAGCACTATGGTCCCCTCTTCAGCGTTTGGGAGGCCATACGAGCCGTTTTCTTACCAGTAGAAGGCCGTATGGGCTTTTTTCTTACCAGAAGAGGGCCACATGTGGGCCTATGGGCCATTTTCTTACCAGTAGAGGGCCATACATGGGCCGTACGCCCGGCGTCATGGCTGCCCTGCTCCATGGATGGTTACCTCTCCTCGTTCAGCGTGTGAAGTGGTGAAGGTAGCTGATTGGGCCAACCGTTAATTAAATGGACAGCCATCACTTTGGTTTTTTGGTCTTCGGCATTTTTCTCACGTAAACTCACAATTCAAACTTGAGTTTCTTTTTTAAAATTTTGCATGAGTTAGTGTATGGGTTGGTGAGAGTTAGATTATGAGGTTGGTTAAAGGATAAGCATGGATTTCCTTTCCTCTGTTAATATTGTTTAACATGGTCAGTGTACAACGAGTATTGGCCAGCCTTCGTTAGCGTTAATGGGTGGTGTTTGCTTCTTTGTTCGAGAATAATCTTTACAGGAATCGTGGATGGTTGAAATTGTACAAGGTTCTGTGTGGGTAAACCGGACATGCTATGAGCCTACCGGTTACGGATCATATACATAGTGTGGATGTAGATGTATAGGTGGGAACTTCAAAATTTCATTTTTTTAAATTACTCTTCTTTATTGTTTTATAGAGTATTTCTTTCCAGTATACTTTCTAATTCGTGGGGTCCACGTGTACCTAATTAAAAATAAAAATAAAAACCACTTTTATTTTATGGAAATGGCATTTCCATACTCGGATCCACCAAAAAACATTTCCCAAATTTTTCTGTTTGGGAAACTTCTAGCAAACATTTCTCAGAAGATTCCCAAGAGTTTCCATGAAGTCTCTGTACCAGAAACATTTCCTGTAAGGAAATGATTCCAAGTCAGAAGTTTTTGTCCATGTATTAAAATAAATTTATAGTCACTGATTTCTTCAGTCTCAGGATTAGTTGTATTATAACTGGTATACTTCAGGATTCCCGTGATTTTATTCATCTCTCACAACTATGCATTTATTTATATATTGAGTTGAATCAATGGAATAGCAATGTGGAGTTCATGAAGCTAGGAAGACGGAAGCTGAAGAAAATAAAAGAGTTGGACTCTTGGGCATTGCTCAAGTTAAGTCAAATTTGGGTCATGTGCTACTTTTTATTTGAGGGGCTGGCTCTGACTTATTATAAACTGCCACCTGGGGAGTGTCTTAGGACCTTCTGGAGTCTATTTCTACTTCTTATTATAGAGACTGTCTAATGTGCTAATGCTGTGTGAATGCCACCCACTACTTGCAAGGCAGGTGCCATGCTTTTGTTGACAATTCTGTTGCCATTCTTGTGTGACATTCTTTCTATTCTTTTGTCTAGTTTCCTTTGTGTGAGGATATTTTATGGATGGATATGGCTATTATCCTTTATGTATTTGCTTCTTATGGGTAGTTTGTGTCCTCCAATGGACAATTTAGCGAGGCACTGTATGGGTATGTTGGAGGAAACATAAGGAATCTGGATTACTTCAAATAGTTTGTCATTAAGTTGTGCGTCATCTGAAGTGTGTGATTGGTGGACAGGCGTAAGGTATATGACGAATATAATGATGAAGAGGTTGAGCTAACAAAGGAGGAAATCAAGTTTATTGGTAGATTACGCAAAGGCAAAATACCACATGCTGAAGTCAATCCATATGAGGTTTGTTTTGCAGAACGAGTCAACACTGAATTGTGTCTAGCTGTTTTGTCCAAATGAATGTACAGTAGAGCTAACAGAGTTTTGCCATTTTGCAGCCTTATGTTGATTGGTTTGACTGGAAAGATAAGGGTCATCCCTTGTCCAATGCCCCAGAACCCAAGAGGAGATTTATCCCATCAAAATGGGAGGCTAAAAAGGTACATTTAGTTATTCATACCTAGACATTAACAAAGTTGGTGTTATTAATTGACATGACGTTCTAATGTTGATAGATTTTTATACGAGGTATATATGCAATTAACTATCCATTCAGTTTAGAAATAGGTTTTCTTAGTTGTACTCACCAAGGATTGTTTCATTCCCTTGGGAATTTTGCTTACATTGTAAAGATGGATTATAGGCAAAACTCGAAATGCAGTCGGACTATTTTCTATATAAACACAGCTCAGCATTTCTGTATGATCTTGTAATATTCATAACCTCTCAATTAATAAATATTAAAGTTTTCTTCAGTATGGGTGGCCCACTCAAAATTCAGGGACAGAAATTCATTGAGGAGTCATAAATGAAACATGCTAACCTATTCTGGTTCTCTATTCTGGTTCTTTTGGGATTGTTGATTAGTTTTCTCTTTTTAAGAAATTATCTTGTATATTTCCTCAGAGCATGCATTATTTTCTTATTTAATTTGATGGCCATTAAAATGGAACTCCATGTGGATGAAATAGTGAAAATGCATGATAGATGGATTTCTTCTTGGTAACCTAGTTCAAATGCTTTGGCGTATTGCTTTTAACTTAATTAGAACATTCAGAGGCAGGAAAGCAGGGAACAAGAAGTGGTTTTTTAACGATCTAAGAAGAGGGAGTCTTGCAACTAATAAGCTGGGAGTCACAAATCAGAATACTTTGAAATTTTCAGATAAGAAACAGAAGATGCAAAAGCTATTGCATCACAAAATTAAGACACATTTAATCATTTAATTTATTGTTCAATTCATCTTCTTCAATAGTATGCTGAAACTTGTTAAGGTGAATATAACAAGGCTTAGTTAGTTAAGCCCAACCGTTGAGGAGTAATGGCTTAAGATTAGAACCAAAGGTCTACACTAGCTAAATTTTCTTCAGCCTTGTTTGAAACTAGCGACTCAGCCTTGTTTGATAAAGTAACTCACTATAGTTTATGCTGGAAATTGAAAAACTTTGTGATTGATGTGATGTAACTTTGATTGGCCCTTCTTTGAGCCCCCTCTAGTGCGACAAATGAAGTAGATTTTGCTGTGATAACACACATTCCCTGTAAATTAATGTTATTTTCCTGTCCAAAACAGGATTGCAGATGTATGCTGTAATTGTCAAAGAGTTTGCCACTTGCAAGCTTAAATCAGTAGCAACAATATCTAATTCAAAACTGTGGCTTGATCATATCATYCTTGATTTACTTTTCTAGGTAATTCTGAATTGACATTAAACATAAACAGCCACAAATGTGCCTATTGTAACTGTAACGCCTTTAACAAGCATATATRCATGTTATATGCACACAAATGCATCTCTAACTTTTTCTAGACATATACTATATTGTGTTGCRGATTCTAGAACTCCTTGCATTCGAGCCGTAACTCCTTGCATTCGAGCCGTATTTTCTTTTTGTGCAACTAATCTCTCCCTTCTAGCATCCACTTGCTCTCCATGTATTACTTCATAGGGTTGTCCTTTACTTCATTGTCGAGGGTTTACCCATTTAGGGTTATAATCTCTCCCTTCTAGCATAACTTACTCACCATGTCTTACTTCATAGGGTTGTAGTATACTTCATTGTCGAGGGTTTACTCGTTTAGGATTTATTTGTTATTATGTGGTTTACTTTTTTCTTTTAGGAAGGAGATGCCCCAAGCACTCTTTACTTGGTTATTATTACTTGTACTTTTGAGTCCCATTGACCTATTTTGGTTGTCAGTGGACAGATATTATTTTATTTCTGAGGGAGCGAGGGCCCGTTTTTGCTATGCTACTACAATTTGGAGTGCTTTTGAGAAGGGGCCAGTCAATTAGAATGTTATGAATGACCAACCAATGATGGTGAAAGTGGGTTGTTTGTCCAACTGCACGCAACTGCTGCAAGATGCAATTCTCTACACCTCCAATATAACACACTTGAATTGTAATGCCCCATATTAATTGATTAAAGAAATAATAAATACTAGATAAGGAAAATACAAGAAAACTTTAGCACACTGATAGGGTGACTATACATACTCCGTAAATTGTTAACCTTCTTGTTGTAATAAGAAGAAATGATAATCAGAAAGTGATCGGTATCTTGAACAGCACATGGCACTCAGAGTATTTATGATCCAACCCAGGTTGACAAAGTTAACCAAGTAGATCCATGTACTAGATGGATTGTTTGATGATATTTCTTGCATTAGATGTGATATCTGGTATTCATTGCTTTTATATTCATGTAGGCTGGTGACCTTGATTTTGCTGATGAATCATGATAAGAATGTTCTTGATGTTTTATAGCTATGCATGTGCGATGTGTTGAGATGATTATCATATTCATGATGTTATGCTATCCTAAGAACACCTATGGTATTTACATATGTTGTTATTTTAACATGTGGTTCCATTTATTTATGTTGTTGAAATGCTATATCTCTAATAAAGATACGATGAGGTTACATTTCTTATGATAGTATTTCATGATGTGATGGCATGATGTAAATTCATAAAGTTTTATGATGAGTTGTTTTATGATGGCATGCGTGAACATGTGGTGCCTTACTATTTAGGATGTTGCGATGACAATGATGTTGTGTTCTCATGATGACATGCGACAATTAGCGAGAGGGTTGTCTCATTCAATGATATGATGGGAGCCCATACCTATGAAGGATAATATCTACAAAGTAATACCTTGTGTGTTGGGACAAACTCAATCAATAAACCTATGCTAGTGGTTCTTTTTCCTTGTATAATCGGAGATGGGAGTGCTAGATATTGGAGTTGTGATGCCAAAGTCCAGAAGAAGAGTTGGAGTATTACTTGTCGGTGGAGTTGTGTGGTTGGACTTCGATGCTTGGGGCCGAGTACCTGGTAGGAGTTGGTGAGGAAGTTTACATCAACCTTTCAAGATGATTGGGGTACGCAAGTTAGTGTACCAGACCAAATACTTGCTAGGGTAGATGAGGCATCTGGGCTTGGGCTCTAGTTAGGTTAATAGGGTTCAAGTTTGATATCGAAAGTGAAGAAGAGGGCTAGAGTTGTACTCGCTCTTCCCCGGAGTTGTGATGTGGACTTTTGATGCCTGTTGTGGTCACTTGGGTGGCTCTTATACTAGTTACAACAGAGGGTGATGTGGAAGATACCAGAAGAAAGTAAAAACCTGTAAGTAACACAATCAAAACTAACTTTGGGATGAACTCCCTTGAAGGGGGGAGTATGTAATGCCCCGTATTAATTGATTAAAGTAATAATAAGCAATAAATACTAGATGAGGAAAATAAATAAATGGTCTTAAAATAATAATAATAATAAGTAATAATAAATAACAAATAACATGATAAATAACTAATTTATTGTAAAGGAAGAAAAGGTGGAAAGGAGAGAAATTACTAAAAATGAATTTAGTGAAAATTTAAACAAAAAAAAGGGTTAAAAACTGCATGATTAAGAAATTAGTGATTTGATGACAAGTGAAACCTATGCTTAGAGCTTTTTGCATGGGATGGATACGAAAGATGATATTTAATGAATGTGGAAAAGGTAGTGAGATATCTTTTGCTTAGGCAATATTGATACCAAGGGATTAGAAGTTGGCCTAGGATAGCATAACATCGTGAATATGATAATCATCTCAGCAAATAGCACATGCAGAGCAATGAAACATCAAGAACATTCTTATTATGATTCATCAACAAAATCAAAGTCACCATCCTACATGAATATATATGCAATAAATACCAACTATATCACATCTAATGCAAGAAATATCATCAAAACATCCATCTAGTATATGAATCTACTTGGTTAAGTTTGTCATCCTAGGTTGGATCATCAATACTATGAGTTCCATGTGCTCATCAAGATATCGATCGTTTTTTGATTATCATTTTTTCTTCTTACAACAAGAAGGTTGACAATTTACGGGGTATGTATAGTCACCCTATTGGTGTACTAAAGTTTTCATATTTTCCTTATCTGAATACACTATTAAACTTTCAAGTAAGATGCCGTCATCTAGAGCCACAATCTCTAGTCATGTATTCTTTTTGCATAGGGAAATTTGGTGAAATTTAGAACTGAGTTGTTAATGGCCGTACTAGCATGCCTTAAATTGTTGATATCAGATTTAAATTCCTCAGTCTTGTATATCCTTTGATTATTGCCCAAGGTTCTTATGTCACTTTGCATCTTTGGCTTGACTCATTCCAAGGATTTCTATACCCAATAGCATGTAAAGAGTGGGACACTAGGTCATTGTTATTTAAGTTTTCTATCATGCTTAATCCATCTGCACGAAGGAATGGTTAAGCCCTAAGGATTTATCCATCACATGTAATTATCATTGTTCACTCTGTGAGAAGGATTAGCTCTCCTAATCCAATTACACAACCAATAATTGGCATACAAGCTTCTTACTCTTCATGCTAGGTGTTTTCTCATTAGTCTCTAAGACTCAATCTATCACATGGTCTATTTTCCTTTGAAGGTCTATAACTTGGAAGTAGACAATTGTTATACTTAAATGTTTAAACTGTAACCTTTTCCCCCATCTACAACTTGTCATCTCTCACTTGTTCCAAGTGTACTTAAGAGAAACACCCCTTCACCATTGTTTCTTAAATTTTCCCTAGGCTTTATTACATTTTCATTGTTCTCCTAGCATTTCAATGCTGGTATACACCTTATGGGAGTCGTATGAGCTTTAATTAATTGCTCTAATCCTAATTTCCATAGTGTTGTTATTTAAATTTGGCACCCTGCTCAATTATCACTAATCTTTGACTGGCTAGAAAGATAGCGCCCTTATGCTGATTTGTTTCCCCTTTGCTGCTTGCGTAATTCCCACAATTTTTGACTTGTCTTCTTCATTCCCATCCTACAGGGTCTCTTTAATCTAATGTCACCATACCTTCTAAATTCCTTAAAATGGCCTACATCATCCCAATCATTTAACTCAATTGGTTAATTGGCAACGTTTGCTTCCTGATAGGGTTTGTCCTTATTTAGACCTTATATTGACTTTGATCGTGTTTCCTATCCGAGGACACTTCTATGTTTCAACAACAATTTGCCAAGGGTTATTCATTCATTGGATGCCTTAAGAATGCTAAGTTACGTCAGCATGATTATTCCCTCATGACAAATCCAAAATCTTCCATCATGTTCTAGAATAGGTTACTACTCCTCGTTGATTCCTTATATTGTTTTTACTACAAATTGTAATTCCATCCTTTCTTTGTGAAACTTCCACTCAACTCACCTTACAATCCATCATCTTTTGTGAAGTATCTATCTATTACTCTTTTTTGATTCCTCTCATCCTTCCTGGTTGGTTATGGTTAGAGCGTTTTAGGGAGTGAGAGTGTCATTTTCAAAATATCCTCGGGAGCGTCTGCTTTATATACATTTATATTATATTGCATTTACATTAAAAAAAACACGCAGAATGCCAAATTAGTTACAGAATATATGAAAACATGCACATTTGTACATTAATAGAGATAGAAATGGCATCCATAGTACATCAATCATTAATGATTAATCATTTGAGCATCAACCATCTAGATTCTAGCAATTACAAACTTACAAATTACAAACAAACATACAAATTTTTAAGCTATATAATAGAAATTAGATCATTAACTTATGGAATGCAATAGTTTATCCAACAACTGTCAACAATAACATGAGTCATGACCAAATAGTTATGTTTACAAAATAGGCCATCTGTAGTGTGCACATTGAAGTATGAAGACCGAAACAATAAATTGAGCTAGTTGCTACATACTAATACTAATAATAATCTATTTTTAAGGTCACGGCCAAGCCAGGCACCAAATTGGTGTATGAGACCCCCTCCGCCCAACGATTTTGACTGGTAAAGTCTACGGAGGTATACATACCCTACCCCCCTCTAGATTTGAACTTGTGACCTCTTATGAGGAAACACATGTTCTTAACCATTAGGCCCACTATGAATCTATCATCTATGACATATAAAGTAGTGAAAAAGGAGAAACAACTATTCCTTCCTCTTTTCAGTACGACTGTTGCGTGGGCCTCCACGTGGTGGTAGTGGAGCTGGAGCAGGACAAAACTGTGTAGAAGCAGATGTCTAACCCATGTTGATTTATAGGCATATGCTAAAATATGATGGACGAGTTCAATTCAGTTTGCTTACCTTAGAATCTGT
This sequence comes from Picea glauca, assembly GCA_000966675.3. Lineage (NCBI taxonomy): Eukaryota > Viridiplantae > Streptophyta > Pinopsida > Pinales > Pinaceae > Picea > Picea glauca. The sequence goes on along the minus strand of JZKD02S1648504.1, from coordinate 415,352 downwards.
ATTCCTTGTGCAAACAATCTATATTTGAACCTTGCCCATATGTGGAGGTTCCTTTCAAGTAAATTTATGTTTCAAACAGTGTCTTGCCTTGCCTAACGGTGCTTAAGGTTCAATGAATCTACGTTGGCCATTAACCAATTAATTTCAGGTGTCATGGGCTACATCACTGATGTGACTAGACTTTTTTTTTTCTTTTCAAAATTCTCTTTACATTTCCATGCATGCTAAGAGCATAACTCAAAATAATACTATTTATGTAACCTAAGCATGGAAAACTATTGTTTTGAATACATCTTAGTAACTGACCTATTTATTACTAACCCATCTAAGCAAAATCCTAACTTGTTTTATCTGGTCCTATTTATTGTTGATAGTACGAGTTCCTCTATTTTGCAAATCGATAAATTGTTCCTTGTATCTTTTTTTCTGTTCTCATGATTTTTATTATAGATTATTCCAAAGCTTGAGGAGAACCTGTGCGGGTCTTTGTTTTCAACATTTCAGGCATATGTATATGCAGTCCATCATCAGGATGATCACACTATGTAAAGTGAGATGAGAGAATAGCAGTATCATTCTTCACTTATTGATGTATGTCTACCGAGATGTATATGTGAAGTGCTTGATAAGTGGAGTTGGCCTAGCAAAGTAAAGCCAACTTCTCAATATCCACACTACACAAGACATGGGGTTACATGTGTTATTGACATCTGAGCTTGTTGATGTGCATGTCTCCAGGACTTTGCACACACATGCACATCAACAAGCTCAGAGGTTAATATCACATGTAACGTCTTGTATTGTGGCAGGAATTAGTGTGGATATTGAGAAGAACTTGGCTTAACTCTGCTAGGCAGACTGAACTTATCAAGCACTCCAGATATACATCTCTGTAGACAAATATAAATAAGTGAAGAATGATTTTGCTATTCTCTCATCCCACTTCACATTGTGTGAATATCCTGATGATGGAGTACATATATATACGTCCAAAACGTTGAAAACAATAAAAACAAACAGGTTTTCCTCAAACTTTGGGATTATTTCATTTTGTTTATATCTAATGCACAGTTCTTTTTTGATATTTTCCTGCAATCCTATGTCTTCTGTGGAAACTTGGGAAAGCAATAGAATGACATACAAAGTGAAAGTTAAGTCACTTATTTTCTTTAAACTGATCCTAATTGTTGCCAATTAATTGTCACTGCTTCAGGTTGTAAAGCTTGTGAGAGCGATTCGTAAAGGATGGATAACATTTCAGAAAGCTGAAGAAAAGCCTCGCTTCTATTTGATGTGGGGAGATGATCTCAAACCATCAGAAAAAATGGCAAATGGGCTGAGTTATATCCCAGCCCCAAAACCAAAGCTACCTGGTATATGCCATATTGCAATACAAGAGAATTTTACTCAAATAGAGAGCATTGTTCTGTTATTTTATTTTATCAGATAATTTTTCATAATTATCATTCTAGTTAGAAAACTCTTGTAAAGATCAGGATTTGTTATTATTATATCGTCAAGAAAGATGACATGTTTTTCTGAAATTTGTTTGCTTTCATTGGTGGATCTGATTTTTGTTATGAACCTTGTTAGAGTATATACTTATAATGGGTATATGTTGTAACTTGTAACATAACTTAACTTAGAAAAATAAGTTAAGAGTACTTTATTTTGTAATATGTAATACTATAAAGTTGAGTTTTGATGACTTAAGTTAATCAAGTCATAAAAGTGCTGGAGGGGTTAGATAACCTACATGTAACGTACGTCTTCCTCATTGAGGCTATGCTATGTAATGTTATGCATACCTTTTGAATAAGAATCATATTAAACCTTCTCTCTCTCTTGTCTGCAATTTTGTATGTATGTAATTTTGATATGGTAAGT
>JZKD02S1648504.1:385534-397493 GCA_000966675.3 Picea glauca | reverse complement strand
TTATTATCACATGTTTAAATTTAAATTTAAACATGTTATTTTAATTGTTTTATTTTAACCCTTGCCCTAGCCTAAATACTATAAATTAAAACCCCCCCCTCACCTTTCACTCATCAATTATTCTTCAAGTGCAAGCGCTGATCTCTCTCTCTAGCTGCGGCCTCCTTGTGTTTGCTGTGGGTGATCTCTAGCACCGGCCTCCTTGTGTTTGCTGTGGGTGACTTCTAGCACCGGCCTCCTTGTGTTTGCTATGGGTGACTTCTAGCACCGGCCTCCTTTTGTTGATGAAGTTCCCTAGCAGCGGCCTGCTTGTTCTTTGTTGCAGGGATATTCTGTGAGGGTAGAAGGTGCGGCCTCCTTTTTGGTTGCTGTTTGGAGTGGCTTCTAGGTGCGGCCCCCTTTTCATTGTTGCAGGCTGAGTCTTTTGGGTGCGGCCATCTTCCTCTGTTCTGTTGCGTGAGGTCCTGAGTGTGCAGCCCCTTTTGTTTGTGTTATTTTGCAAGACCCTTCTTGCTGCGGCCTCCTCCTATTTGCTGTTTGGAGTCTCTAGGGTTACAGCCAACCTTTTGCTTGCTATCTGAAGTGGAAGGACTGCAGCCTACTATCCCAGCTGTGTGGTAAATATAGTCCACTTCATTGCTGTGTTAAAACCCTAGAAGTACAGCCTCCTATAACCTGCTGAAATCAAGTTCACACACAGTCACCTTGTATTGAGTTTTGGTTGAGGTTTTGTTCCTGTGAGGGTTTCTATTTCAATCCTATTGTGGCAAGAAAATTCCTTCATTCATTGGCATTGAGATCCATTATAGATCTATGAACTGAACCTTTGTCTGAGCATACAAAAAGGGTTCTACATCTCCTATGGTTATTGTTCTTCTTCTAAGGTAAGGCTGCTGTACCAGGTAAGCTGTCCACTCATCTCTTTCAGATTTGACTTGATTTTGCTTCAGTACTGCTTTGATCTAGTTTGCATGAAGTATCAACTACTTAGATCTGAACCTATACTTTGAATTTACAATTGCCTCCATAACTGTTCTATTGTGGATTGATCAGACTGTTCTATTGTGTATCATCTTGAGTTTAGATCTATTGTACAGATTGGTTTTATTCAGATCTGTTCACTGTTACATCAACAGAGTTCTTTCTTATTTAGATCTGAGTTTTATATTTCTGATCTCACTAAATTTATTGCTGCTTCTATTAGATCTAAATTCTAAGTGTTCTAACTCTATTGATTGATAGATCTAGCTGTTTTGATCACTGAAATAAAAAAGATACTATTGCTTTGCATTTTTACCCTAATTCTAACAAAAAGGTCATTCACTTTAATAATTGGCTCATAAAGTGGATTTCCTAAGGTTCTGAGAGGCATTATAGACAACTTCCACATGCTAGACACCAAGCCTATGTGGAAGTACTTGTCCGATGCTAAATACATCAACATCTCGTTGGAACTGTGAACGTGTCAGACGTTGATATGAAGGATCACCAATTGCTTCTCGTGTTGAACAGACCCATCTGGGAAGCAATAGTGCTTGTGTAGGTTCATGTTCAATGGACTCTTTGGAGGAAGGTGAGCAAGCGGAGGTGAATTTTCATCCTCACTGTCATCATCTGAAGAAGAAACTAGAATATGAACAAAAGATGGTACAAACACCGAAGATGGATTGCAACCGAAGAGGGCATAAGTGTCGAAGATGGCTTGCAGGCCAATAGATTTTCATCAACTTCAACATTTCTTCTAATAATTATTTCATTGGAATGAAGTTGAAAAAGTTGGTAACCTTTGACATTTTTAAAATATCCAACAAAGATGCACTTCTCACTTTTAGGCTGTAATGCTTTCCTTTTCTCATCAGGAATGTGAGCCCATGCTATACTACCAAATACACGAAAGTGGCTTACATTTGGCTTAATTTTAGTGCATGCTTCTTCTGATGTTATTTTTTTTAAAGCCTTTGTGGGAGTGCGATTTACTATGTAATTGGCACAATTGATGGCTTCCGCCCAATAATGAAGATTTAATCGTTTAGATTGGATCATACAATTAGCCATTTCCTTTAATGTGCGAATCGTTCTCTTAGCAATGCCATTTTGCTGTGGTGTATATGGAATAGTATGTTGCATTTGAATGCCCTGTGCAGTGCAATAACCTGTAAATTTGTTGTTCACATATTCGCCTCCATTATCTATTCTTAACCTTTGAAGTTGATGTCCAGATTGTTTTTCTACAAGGACCTTGTAGGCCAAAAACATGTCAAAAACTTCACTCTTGAGTTTTAAGAAGTAAACCCAAGTGCGTCTGGAGAAGTCACCAATGATAGTTAAGAAGTACTTGCACCCAGAGAAAGGAGGAGAAGAAAGTAGACCACACAAATCACTGTGAACATGCTGCAAGCAGGCCGAGGCGTGCCAAGAGTTTCGTTTGTCAAAATTGTCCCGATGATGTTTGTCGAGAACACAACCGACACAAACACCATCTTTGCAAGAAACGAGAGGAAGACCAGTCATCCTATTTGATTACGTAGTTGTTACAATGAGCGATAGTTTAGATGACCAAGCTGCTCATGCCAACGTTTGCTCAAGTCATCGCCATGAGCAACAAAGACTAATGGAAAAGATGATGACCCAAAGTTTTCAAAATTTTGAAATGTGGTAATATCATCAACAATTCATGTTGTTAGGACATGCTTAGGATCTTTTAAATCCTTTATTACAACTTGGTGAGGTGAAAACTCTATGGTTTTTCCTTCACCTAGATGAATGATCTGATACATTGATAGAAGGTTGCAGGAAAGACTTGGAACACATAATACAACATTGAAATGACCATTATCTATTTGCACTGTTCTAGACCCTACAACACTAAGAGATCTATCATCATGAACAAATATTTATTTGGTGTTGCATTCATCAAGAGTAGAAAAAATGGCTTTATCTTTAGCCATATTATAAGATGGCTCCAGAATCAATAAGCCACTCATCAAAAGAAGAAGTAGATGTTACATTGAAAGAGAAACGAGAAGTAGTTGTTACATTGAAGGGGAAACGAGAAGTAGTTGTTACATTGAAGGAGAAACGAGAAGTAGAAAGTCAATGTCCATGAGAAGAATAGGTACAAGAAAAAGAAGAACCAAGATTGACGTTGTACTTCTTCATTGTTGCTTCTACGGCTTCCATCTTTTGAAAACATTTAGACTTCATATGACCATCTCACCCACAAAAATTGTAATGCTTGTCAGTTTTCTTATTTTTAGATTTTGCTTCTTTGTCACCATTAGGAGTAGAAGTTGTCTAAGAGGGTTTGAGACCCCTGTTTTGCTTGTTGTTGTTGCGAGGATGTTGCTTCGTTGGATGCTTGGTTTTGTTTTTTTGCTGGGCCACTAAGGCTTTGTTAGATCTACATGCGGTGCTGATCACACCAAGTTGCAAGAGCTTATCTTGCTCTCTAATCTGAGAATCACAAAAAGACTCAATAGTGGAAGCTTGGTAAGCATCCCCAAGAGCTTCTCTGGTGGCATAAAGGTAGATACAAAGATTGAATATGCACTACCAAGCTTAGCAAGAATAACATATATACATCGGTCATCCCCTAGATCTGTTTTACAGTCTTTAAGCAAAAGTCTAAGTGTTTTGAACTTAGATAAATAATTTTCAATGCAAGGAAAATCATTGGGACTTAAAGTCACTAACCGATTTTCAATCTGGTGGGCTTGAATCACATTGTGTTTACCAAAGACAGGTTCAAGCTTAGTCGAAACTTCATCTGGGCCATCAATTCCTTGAAGGTGAAATCGTAAATCAGGAGAGATGGACATTTCGATTAGTCCACATGCTTCATCATTTTTATTATCCCATTTGGCTTTCTTTTCGACATCAGTGGGGGCTTGTTTTATTCACAAGGTAATCTGGTACAGTCCTTTACTTCTTAGTACATCCTCCATATGGGATTTCCATGAAAAGTAGTTGGTATTGGTAAGCAAAATATCACTTGGAGAAGCCATATTAAAATATGCAGATAATATGGATTCAAAGGATAAAATTGACTGTCTAGATGGAAAGCTTTCGAAAAAATAGGTTGCTTAGGAAAACAACACTAAAAATGGACTTCAGATATGACAGTTATGCCCTTTTTGAAAAAGGCATAAGCAGTAGCCAAGGTGCCACGTGGCAAGTAGAAGTTGGCCCATGTGGTGATGGATGCACAATGAGGTGGCTGAGTAAAAAAAATGTCCTTCATTCTCTAACTTTGCTTATAAGCTCAATTTTACAAATAAGTTATTTATGAAGAGACCCGCTTTTATAGAATAAGTGAGAATAATTTTTGCAATGAAGTTACTTTATAAGTTAAAGTTGCATGCACTTTTAAAAAAATTAACTTAAAAAAGAGAGATTTGAACTCAAGACCTCTTATTAAATAAAACAACTTTCAAACAAGTGAGTTAGAGTAAAATATGTAGCAATTTCAATGAAGGAGGGGGTGTTGTTGTTGTTGTCATCTCTTTGCCTTGAAGTGCGTGCTTACCCCAAAACCTTGTTTTCGCCTGCAAATTTTTTTAACACGGCTGCATACAAAAAACAAGTAAAATTTCGAATCTCAACAAGAATGGGGTTAGATCTTGGTTAGCTTACCCGGAAAATGCAAGTTTTCTCTCTGTTTTTGATTTGTTGAGCTCACATACAATGTAGAACAAAGAGCATACGCAGAAGAGAAAACACTTTTCACTCTGTTTTTGATTTGTTGAGATCGCATAGAGCATACGACAAAGAGCAAATGTAGACCATAAAGAGTAGCAACCATGAAATAAAAACAAAAAATCGAAATATCAACTCTGTAATTAGAAAAAGGGCGTATTCATACTTTATACCTTTGTATTTGACTAAAATGACCATATCTTGGGCAAATGGAAACCTTTTCGAGTGAAACGAAAAACTTTTCTAACTGAAAGAAGCGCTCCTGATGCAATGGAACAATCCTCTCAACCTAGAAATGCATAGAAATAACAGAACCCAAAAATGCGACAACACGGCTTCAAGATCTCGATCAACAACAGGAGCGGGTCTTCAAATGGGCTTTGATACCATGTTTGAGAAAACAGAGTATTCCCACACAGGACGAACACCTTCAATAACCACTCACACAACCATATCAAAGATCAATACATCGATGTTTTTATGTGGTTAAAAACCTTGAAGAGGAAAACAATCCATGGCCTCAGCCAATGTGGCCACTTGAGGCAATATATTAATGCAAAAGAAAAATATTTTACAAGAGAGTTTCTCACAATCAATCATCAGCAAGTGACCCTGCATGCTTTTTAAATAGAGATCATGGACCAATCTGGTGTTAAGCCACGTATCAATGTAGCCGTGAAGATCGCGGAGAATATGAGCTGTCAGATCACTCTGTCTAGAACATATCGTGATCGGCGTATTACATAACTACAAATGCATACTAAAGAAATACACTAAGAAAGACACTTTTACCTAAAGACACATTAGACCAAGTTGATCTTAACTAACTCCTAAGTGTCTAAATATCCTAACGGATTCAATGTTCATTTCTCGACCAGTGATCGGAAACATAAATATTAAAATAACCTAGTAGAATAGAAAATAATATTGCCCCTCAACATTGTTTGAAATCCTTACTACGATTTTATGACATGATTGACCAGATCTGCTTGGACTCTAAATTAAGTTAGATATAGGGATGTATATAATCCAGTCTCAAAGACACTGTTACATTTCTGCTTTATATTCCATTTTCCCATTTCTTTTATGATGTGTGTGTGATAGTTGTTATTTCCATGACAAAGTTAGTTGCAACGATCAAAGCCGTCTCAAACAATCTATACAAATGCCAGTTTACTTCTGTGTCTGCACCAATGGTTGAAATTCCACACTTTTTAGTTCTCAGTGCTTCTCTGCGATGCAACTCTTCTTCGTAATATAAGTTTAAGTGAATTTTTTGCCTCCTTTTATTCTTTCCTTTTCAATAATTGCTCCAAAGAGAATCCATATAGACACCTCGTTCTTATCACATTCTTCCCTTAAATATGCTGCTATGTATCTTCATTCCAAAATTGCAATATGCTTTGATTTGTTAGCTGTTGCAGCCCATTTAAATTTTCAATTGTCACTATTTATGTTTGTGGGAAATGATACTAAATATCAGTAATCTTGTGTCGCAACCACAAACTAAAAGGCATTGTGGTTCAGCAAGAATCCACAATGTTAGTGGCCAATGTAACCTACTTCAAACAAAACAAAATTCTTGGTACACTACCCATATTCTCCATAGACAATGTGTCCACCCACTGCGGCCATGTTTAATCAAGGTTTAGTAGTGTGAAGTTTCAATTGGGAGATCTTGACACTCCCTGGGATCTCTTTGTCACTTATCTTCATTAGTTCCAAAAAGCCATTCTCATGCAAGCACTTTAAAATGTAGGGCTCTAGCCTTTGAATTTCAACTTTCCCAATTTTTCCTTGTATTTGTTGTCAATTAATGCACTGTATCAACATCTTGCAGACTGCAGGGATTAACTGAGAACTGACATGTCATGTAAATTTTCATTCACTGCTTTACAATAGTCATGCTCCAATCTGCCAGATCATATTGCTCATCTAACCTTTAGATGGCCCATAACATTTCTTCCATTGACCTTGTATCTCCCCATCTTTTATACACACTGCGAGATGCCCACAAGACTGCAAGTAACCTAGTTTCCCAGTCCACTTGCTCCAATTCACACGACTTCTTCAAAGAGTTAGAAATAATCTTCACATTCCACTCAACTTGCACGTTTTCCCTAGAATGATAGGGTGTGTTGGTTCTAAACTCAATCATAAACTAGGATGCCAAACACCGCACAACATTGTTAACAAAATGTGTACCATGGTCAATGGAACTAGGTGTTTATGTTGTCATGCAAGAATTTGGCAACAAAGTTTGCAAAGTTGGTGAGGGAAGCTATTGCTTCAGTCCATTTGTAGAATGTGTTCCAATTTAAATGCACTTATTGGTATGTTGAGCAACTCTGAAAGGTTTGAGAAAATCTAGTGCCCATTTTCAAAGAGTACGGTTGGCAACATGGGATGAAGCTGTTCATAGTCCTTTCCTACTTATCTCCCTATTCTCTAAGAGATCGCACATATCTTAATCAATTGATGCACATCCTTAAATATAGATGACCGTCATAATCTTGCAAGCAAATTATGTGGGCTGTTTTGTTCTCCAGTTGCATGCCCTCCAACTAGTCCTTCACATGCTTCTCATAAAACTTCTAGAACCTCTAAGGTTATAACACGTCTATGTAGAATACCATCGATCCCCCAATTGGTATAATATATTGACCACCAACTAAAATCTCAATGATGTTTGTGCATTTTTTCCTAGTTGTAATGGATAAGTTAGGCGACACTTTTCCATTTCACAAAAACTTGAGAACACTCGTAAATTATGGATTCACAAGTGACCTGAAATAGATTTGCATTAGGTAAATCATCTTGGACCTATATTCCTACCATTTTTTATATAGGACAAAAGATCCAAGACCATGTGTGCTTTTCCTGAATTTAAAAATATTTCGAATTCATATTCTTGTGAGAGCATGATCCATTGGCTCAATCTTTTGGTCGTTATTGATTTATTAATGGCATGTTTCAATGCTTGATGATCAAGATAAAAATTAAACTTAGAAGCCTGTAAATAGTGGCAGAGCTTTTGTAATACATAAACCATACATATTGCTTCACACCTTGTAGTGGGATAGTTTCATTTTTCTCTTGACAACTTTTGGTAGGCAAAATATAGTGGATGTTCGAGGTTTCCATTTCTTGTATAAGCTAACATGTCCACCGTCGCAATGGAATAATCATCCACATGCACATGAAACATCTTTTTGCATAGTGTAGTCTAGGAATTTTAAAATGGGAGTGGTTACTATCTTCAACCTTAGAAATTCAAATGCTTTGTGGCAATGCTTCTTCTAATCAAAGGGTATATCTTTAGCTAACAAGTTCTCTATGGGGTATGTAATATTAGCAGCGTCTTGGACGAGCTTCATGTAGTGCCCTATGTGACCTTTGGCGGGGGCAGTTTTTTGCCTTTGGTGGTTTAGTGGTGCATGGTATTTCAGCCCATGGTTTTTGAAGTCCGGTTAAGGAATTAAGGTTGTAATCTCATCCAGGTCAATGGATTAGGGGTTTTTTGGATGCCGCGGGATCCTATATATTGTATTGTAAACAATGAAGTTTGATGATGAATAGAATTAAAGGTGCGGCTCTAAAACAGGTTACTGGTTTTCCCGGTTGGGTTTCCAGGGTAATTCTCTATGTATATGTGTGATTGCAATTGTTTTATTTTCTATGTTAAGAATCTGTATGTGCATTGTATTAATGTAAAAGGTTTAAAACTTACATTTGGTATCAGAGTGAGGTTTGGCTTCAGGGGGACGCCTTTGTGGCTGAGGGTTCGGCTCGGGTCTGTGATAAACCTTGTTACAGTGGGAGCTTTGCGGTATCGATTCTCGTGGTGAAAAGAAATGGCGAGTAGTTCAAAAATAGAGATCGAAAAATTTAATGGGCAAAGTTTTGAGCTGTGGAAGCTCAATATGGAAGATCTTTTGGTAGACAAAGATAATGGGTCACTATAGATCTAGGTACTGCACCTACGGGAATGTCAACAGAAGACTAGACAAAGTTGGATCATAAGGTAAAGAGCACAATCTGGTTGTGTCTCTCAGATTCAGTATTATTGAATGTGTCAGGGGAAGCTACAACCAAGGCATTATGGAATAAGTTAGGGGCTTTGTATCAGTGTAAGTCCCCGATAAACAAACTTTCCTCCGGAAGAAGATGCATAACCCGAGGATGAAAGATGGAGACTCAGTAACAGAGCATCTGAACACCTTCAATACTGTGGTAAGTCAGTTATTGTCTGTTGATATTAAGATTTCCGATTAAGATAAGTGTATCAATTTATTGTGCTCTTTACCAGACTTGTGGGATATTATGGTTGTGGTCATAGGCAGTAATGCAACTACTTTAAGTTTCGATGATGCGGTCTCATCCTTGTTGTCAGAGGAGATGAGATGGAAAAACATGGAAAGCTAGAGCATAGATGCCTTATTTGTAAGAGGACGCCTAGGAAATAAATAAAAATGAGTCCTCAAGTGGGAGGTCTAAATCTAGAGGAAGATCTAAATCTCTATGAAAATTTGTAAAGGTATGCTGGAGATGTGGAAAAGAAGGGTATGATGAGAAACAATGTAGATCCAAAAGTGTTGAGAGAGGGAAGGGATCTGATGATGCCCCTTCTACATAAGCAAAAACCTTTGCAGACGAAGGAGGGATGTGTACTTGGCTTCTTCAAGCACACATGCAGATCATGAGGTATGGTTGGGCGACTCAGGTGCATCCTTTCATATGACTCCTTACAGGGAGTGATTTTGCAAGTATGAAAGGTATGATGGGGGTGATGTTTTTTGAGGAGATGACTCGATAGCCTAAATTGTAGGACGAGGAAAAGTCAAGTTGAATCTCATGGATGGTAGGATTAGAACACTCCTTGGTGTTCTGCACATCCTATGATTTTTGTAAGCAAGATGGATGGTGCAGGTGTAAAAAATGTTTGAAAAGGAAACCTGCAAGATGGTTCGAGGAGCAATGCTGTTGGTGAGGGGAGTTTGGATTGGAACTCTGTATAAGTTGTTGGGAAACACTATTAGTGACTGATGCAACAGTTCCATTGTTCCTGAGCTTGGAGCTGAAGAAGGAAAATTCCTGCAGTCTCTAGAGAAAAGACTATGTTGAGGCATCAAAGACTGGGGCATATTAGAGAGAAGGGGCTTCGAGTACTACATGGTAAAGGTATGGTTGAAGGTATGTCCAATTGCTCTTTGGATCTTGATTTCTGTGAACATTGCTTGTATGGGAAGCATAATCGGGTAAGATTCTCCTCTTGTGCTATGAGGGCAGGGGGGATTTTATAGTTGGTGCACAGTGATGTGTTTGACGATTCCATCACTAGGTAAATTTGTGGACTATGTCTCATTTATAGATGACTTCTCGATGAATACATGGATTTATTTCCTCGGGAAGAAATCTGAAGTCTTTGACAAATTTAAAGAGTTTAAGGTTCTTGTGGAGAATTAGACAGAGAAGAAAATTAATGTGCTGAGGACGCATAACGGTGGAGAATTATGCAGGAGTGAATTTAAGGAATTTTGTAAGAAATGCGGTACAACAAGACAGAAGGCTACTCCAGAGTCCATACACACCTAAACAAAATGGAGTTGTAGAAAGGTTGAACATGATGCTGATGGAAAGAGCAAGGAGCATACTCAGGGGTGCTGGGTTGGGACAAGAATTCTGGGCAAAGGCAGTGGACACTGCATGTTACCTAGTAAATTGATCACCCTCATCAATGTTGGATGACATGACTCCACACAAGGTATGGACTAGTAAGAAACCCTTTCTAACATATCTCAGGGTTTTTGGTTGTGATGCTTATGTACACGTTTCGATGGTTATAAAGATGGTTTGAAAGGTTATAAGCTTTGGAACCCAGAAACTAAGAAGGTAGTGTATATAGCCAAGATGTGGTATTTAGAGAAATCAAAGATGTTATCAAACAGGAAGTCCTACCAAGGGAGGAAGAACCAGAGAAAATAGAGTTTGAATTGAAGGATATTGAATCATACTCTACAAAAGAACATGAATTAGAAGAAGAGTCTCATACTCCAGTGTTGAGGAGATTGGTACAGGAAAGAAGACAATAAAAAAGGTATACTCCACTCCATTGCTGTTCAAATTTTGCTTTGTTTATTACTAATGATGATCCTAGAATTGTTAGGGAGGAAGTGGATTCAGAGGATGGAAAACTCTGGAAAAAGGCCATGGTTGAAGAAATGGTAGCCTTGGACAAGAATGATGCTTGGGATCTATTGGAGTTGTTGACTGGAAGAAATCCCATTGGCAACAAATGGGTGTTTAAGAAGAAGTTGAATCTAGAAGGCAAAGTGGAGAAATACAAAGTTCGGTTACTAGCAAAAGGTTCTTCCCAAGTAGAGGGAATTGACTTTGGTGAAATTTTTTCTCCTGTTGCCAAGTTAACTTCTATTAGATTTTTTTTATCTGTTGTTGTTGCTTTTGATTTTGAAGTAGAACAGATGACTGTAAAGACAACATTCCTACATGGGGATCAGGAAGAAGAAATCTACATGAAACAACCAGAAGACTTTGCAGTGAAGGGAAAGAAAGAGCTGGTATGCAAGCTGAAAAAGTCCCTATATGGGTTAAAACAATTACTAAGGATGTGGTATCAAAAATTTGATACTTATATATTGGGACTTGGCTTTACAAGAAGCAAAGCCGATCATTGCGTGTGTATTTCAAATTAGTAGGTGATCGTCTTATTTATTTGGTCTTGTATGTGGATGATATGTTGCTGATAGGAAACAACAAGGACATTATCCAGGATGTGAAAACTCAGATGTCCTCTAAATTTGACGTGAAAGATCTTGGTGTTGCAAATTTTATTTTGGGCATGGAAATTAAAAGAAATCGGACAAAAAGAAACTCTAGTTGAACCAGAGAAAATATGTTGAGTCAATATTGCGGAGGTTTAATATGTAGGAATGTAAACTTGTCAAGGTCCCTATTCTTGTAGGTGTAAAGTTATCTATAGATTAGTGTTTGAAGACATAGGAAGAGGAAGCGAACATGTCCCATGTTCCATATGCTAGTGCGATTAGCAGTTTGATGTGTGCAATGGTCTATACTAGACCAAACATTGCACATGCAATGGGAGTTTTGAGCAGGTATGTGTCAAAACTATTAAGGTTTAAGCTATTATTAGAGTTCTTTGCATTTCACTAGATAACAATAGCATAAGATAGGATCACTAAGAAATACACAATCACAAGAGACACATCATTTATCCTGGGAAACC